>PVLC010046741.1:0-11339 GCA_004027655.1 Graphiurus murinus | reverse complement strand
CGTGATCCATTTCTTAGAGTGTTATTTTGAGCACTGGTTTGTTCATCATGAATTCTTTTAGCTTCTGTTTATCGTGGAGGGTTTTTATTTCTCCATCCATTTTGAAGGATAGATTTGCTGGATACATCAATCTTGGTTGGAAGTTGTCATCTCAAAGGGCTTGACGTGTGTCACTCCATGCCCTCCTGCCTTTTAGTATCTGGGTTGAAAAATCCTGAGTGATTCGTATTGTTTTGCTGCTGAATACCACCTGGCCTTTTGTTCTTGATGCTTTTCCGATTCTCTCCTTAGCCTGTGTTGCACATTTTGATTATAATGTGGCAGGGACCTGATCATCTTTGACATTGTCTTAGCGGGGTTCTGAGTGTCTCCTGTATGTGGATGTTCATATCATTATCCAAGCTTGGAAAGTTTCTGGTATTTCTCTGAAGAGATATTTAATTCCCTTGGTTTATGCCTATATACCTTCTCCAACTCTTACATTTGAATGTTTGATGTTATCCCATATTTGTAGAATGTTCTAATCCTCCTTTTGCATGTCTTTTCTGTACTCATTGCTGATTGGTCAGCTTTGCATGCACTATTTCTAAGGCTGAGACTCTGTTTTCCATGTGGTCTAGTCTCTTGGTGATAACTTCAATTTAATTGTTTATTGATTATCTCAGGTTATTGAGGGGCTCTGTAATTTTTTTATTGACACAGTCCTTCATATCCTCAATATTTGCTCAAATTTCATTCTATGAACTTTGATCATATTGAAAATCAAAATTCTGAATTCTCCAGCTGACATCTTCTGCAACTCTGCATTGGTGACTTCTATTGTCATGAAGTTGTGAGGACTTATTGGAGTCTTAATGGACTTTTTACCCATATTTTCAGGGCTCTTATTTTTGCAGTTATGTTTTTATAGTTCCCACTTTCTCTTTTGCTAGTTTATTCTGTGTAGTTGTTATCTTTTTATGGTGAGGCTGGTGGTGGGGTATGAATTAGTTTCTGAGCAACTGCTTCTTATAATCAGGCGTTTAAACTCAGCTATCTCTCTCTCTCTCGGTACTAGGGATTGAACGCAGGGGCATACTACCTCCGAGCTACATCCCAGCCCTACTTTAGTCTTTATTTGGAAGCAGGGTCTCACTAAGTTGCAGAGTGCCTCACTAAGTAGCTGAGTCTGGCCTGGAACCCGGATCCTCAGGTCTCAGCCTCCCAAGCACTGGGATTACAACTGTGGGCTACCATGTCCAGCAGTCAGCTCTCTCTCTTTAAGTGGGCATAAGATCTGGCACATCTGAGATATTTCAGTGTCCTCTTTGCCTGGTTACCTCCTCTAGGCTACTACGTGGGCTGGACAGGAATTGTCCATTCAGGAAGATAGTTCATCCTCAGTTTGGCTGTTGTGTTGACAGTGGGCATGCTGCTAGAATTCCCACCTCATTCAGACTTCCTTTCAGTTTAGGGGGAGTTGGGTCTCCTGACCCATTGTTCTATGTCAGTATACTGGGGGTGTAGGGGTGATATTTGGTGGTTATCCTCTGTCATATTTTGTGTTTGAGCAACCGGCAGGGGAGTGCATGTTTCTCAGAGTCCTACTTTTACATTTCAGAGTTTTGACTCCAGGTTTGACTCCATTTATGTCCAGGTGAACATTCTATTTTCTAAAATGAGGGAGAGGAAGAAGGTAGGGGAACAGTGACAGCCCAAAGCAGAGAAAAATCAGATGGGGAGAGAAAAATGACATTCAAGAATAGAAGAAGATTTTTAAAAAGGAAAGAAAAAATGGAAAACCCAGATGGAAAAAAGAATGCATACTAATCCACAATGGACACATACACATGAAGGAAAGGTGAAATTAAAGAGATGAAACCTCAAAGAAAACAAAAAGTGAAAAAGAAAAACTGAAACAAGAAAAACTTAAATATATACATATATATATATATATAATTAAAATTGAAAAAGAAGAAAAACAAGAAATAAAAGAGGAAAACAACCAAAAATGTATAAGGGATATCCCCAAAATACCAACAATTTTTTTTTTACTTTGAATGGGGACTTGGTCTTGATAGTGGTGAAGTTTTAAGGAAGGAGTCTCCTCTAATTGGCTGTGGGCTTCCTTTGCTTCTGTGTGATATAGTCTGTTTCCTTTATCATTTACTAAGTTGGTTCTGGAGAGTTGGGTTGAGATCATTTGACTCTTCTCAAATCCCTTCTGGTTCAGTTTAAGATTTGTGGAGTCAATTGTTGACCAGCAAGCTTTGCTGATGGTTTATTGAGTGGGGGAGGGAGAAGATCTTCCATCTGCAGACACCATGATCCTGGCAGTGTGACCTGGTAGCACCTCGGGCCTGTGTAGATTTTTTTTTCAAATTCTTTGCTCACCTAAGGATTCTCCTTCATCTGGAGTCCTTTTTATGTCCTATTTTCTCCCTAGCTTCCACAAATTAGGGAGAGCATACGATTTTTTAATTTTTGTGACTGACTAATCTCACTTAACATAATGTTTTCCAGTTCCTTCCATTTCCTTGCAAATAACATGATTTTGTTCTTCTTTATGGCTGAGTAAAATTCCCTTGTATACATATCCCATAGTTTTGTAATCCATTCATCTGTTGTTGGACATTGTGGCTGGTTCCATAGTTTGGCAATTGTAAACTGTGCAGTTATAAACATAGATACACATGCGTTGGTCTGATAGTTTGGTTTCTGTTCTTTTGGGAAGATACCTAGTCGAGGTATTGCTGGGTCATATGGTAGGATCATTCCCATTTGTCTGAGGATCCTTCATACTGTTTTCCAAAGTGGTTGCACTAATTTGAAATCCCACCAACAATGTATTAGGGTTCCCACTTCTCCACACCCTTGCCAGCATTTGTTGTTGTTTGTGTTCTTGATAGTTGCCATTCTGATTGGAGTTAGGTGAAGTCTCAGAGTAGTTTTGATTTGCATCTCTCTGATTGCTAATGATGTGGAACATTTCCTCATACATTTATTGGCCGTTTGTATTTCTTCTTTTGTGAAGTGTTTATTTAGATCCTTTTCCCATTTTTTGATTGAGTTATTTGTTTTCTTAGCTGTGATTTTCTTGAGTTCTCTGTATATATTAGATATTAGTCCTCTATCAAAAGAGTAGCTGGCAAAAATTTCCTCCCACTCCGTGGACTCTCTTTTGAGGTTCTTGATAATTTCCTTTGCTGCACAGAAGCTCTTCAGTTTAATGCAATCCCATGTATTGATCTTCCTTTGAGTTGCTTGTGCTTTGGGGGTCTTGTTGAGAAAGTTTTTACCTGTGCCTATGTGTTGAAGTGTTGGTCCTATGCCCTCTTTTAGTACCTGCAAGGTCTCTGGCCTGACTTCAAGGTCTTTGATCCACCTGGAGTTGACTCTTGTGCAGGGTGAGAAAGTGGGGTTTATTTCCATTTTCCTGCATATGGTTAACCAGTTTTGCCAACACAATTTGTTAAAGAAGCTATCTTTTTTCCAGTGTATGTCTTTGGCTCCTTTGTCAAAAATTAGTTGACTATTAGGCTGTGGGTCTGTTTCTGAATCTTCTATTCTGCTACATTGGTCTGTGTGTCTGTTTTTGTGCCAACACCATGCTGTTTTTATTACTGTGACTTTGTAGTAAAGTTTGAAGTCAGGTATTGTGATACCTCCTGCATGGTTCTTGTTACTAAGAACTACTTTGGCTATTCTGGGTTTTTTGTTGTTCCAAATAAATTTAAAGACTGATTTTTCTATGTCTGTGAGGAGTGACCTTGGTAATATCATGGGTATTGCATTGAATCTGTAGATCACTTTTGGGAGGATGGCCATTTTGATGATATTTATTCTGCCTATCCAAGAGCATGGTAGATTTTTCCATCTTCTAAGGTCTTCATCGATTTCTTTTTTCAGCTTTTTGTAGTTTTCCTTATAGAGGTCTTTTACCTCTTTGGTTAGGTTTATCCCTAAGTATTTTATTTTTGGGGTGGTATTGTGAGTGGAATTGTTTTCTGGATTTCTTTTTCAGTGGTTTTATGGTAGGCATACAGGATTTTGTATCCAGACACTTTGCTGAATTTGTTGATCAGTTCTATAAGGTTTTTGGCTGACTTTGTTGGTTCTTCTAAGTATAGTATCATGTCACCTGCAAAGAGGGATAGTTTAGTTCTTCTTTCCCTATTTTTACCCCTTTGATTTCTTCCTCTTGCCTTATTGCTCTAGAGTCTCAAGTACTATGTTGAACAGAAGAGGTGATAATGGACATCCTTGTCTTGTTCCTATTTTTAGTGGGAACTCTTGCAGTCTTTCTCCGTTTAATATGATATTAGCTGTAGGCCTATTGTATATTGCCTCTATGATTTTGAGGTTTGTTCCTTCTATTCCAATTCTCTGCAGTGCTTTTAGGATGAATGGGTGTTAGATCTTGTCAAATGCTTTTTCAGCATCAATTGAGATGATCGTGTGATTTTTTTTCTTTGAGTCTGTTTATGTGGTGTATTACATGGATTGTTTTTCATATGTTGAACCAGCCTTACATCCCTGGGGTGAACCCGACTTGGTCATGGTGTATAATTTTCTTGATGTGGTTTTGAATGTACATTGCTAGTATTTTGTTTAGCAGTTTTGTATCTAAGTTCAACAACAATATAAGCCTATAGTTTTCTTTTCGTGAGCTGTCTTTATTTGGCTTTGGTATTAAAGTGATGTTGGCTTCATAGAATGTGTTTAGGAGGGTCCCATTTCTTTCTATTTCACGGAATAGTTTTAGGAGTATTGGAATTAGCTCTTCTATAAATGTTTTATAAAATTCACTTGGAAAACCATCCGGGCCTGGGCTTTTGTTTGATGGTAAACTTTTTATTGCTTTTTCTATTTCTTTGATTTTTATTGGTTGATTTAAGTTTTTTGTATCTTCTTGACTCAATTTAGGAAGGTTGTATGTATCTAAAAAATTTTCAATTTCTTCTAGATTTTCCATTTTGTTGGAGTATAGTTTTTCAAAATAGTTTCTGATGATCCTCTGTATTTCGCACTGTTGGTGGTAATATCACCTTTTTCATCTCTTCTTTTGGTAATTTGGGTTGATTCTCTCTTTCTTTTGGTTAGATTGTCCAATGGTTTATCGATCCTGTTTATTTTTTCAAGAAACCAGCTTTTGGTTTTGTTGATTTTCTGTATTGTTTTTTTATTCTCTATTTCATTAATTTCTGCTCTGATTTTCATGATTTCCTGTCTTATACTGGCTTTGGGGTTAGACTGTTCTTGTTTTTCAAGGACTTTGAGCTGTGTCATTAGGTTATTTATTTGGTGATATTCCATTCTTCTTATATGGGCACTTAGTGCTATAAATTTTCCTCTTAGTACTGCCTTTAAGGTGTCCCAGAGTTTGATATGTTGTGTCTCTGTTTTCATTGGTTTCTAGGAATTTTTTAATTTCTCCCCTTACTTCTTCTATGACCCATTCTTCGTTCAGCAATGTGGTGTTCAGTCTCCAAGTGTTTACATGGTTACTGTAGGTCTTCTTAGAGTTTATTTCTAGTTTCACTCCATTGTGGTCTGAAAGATGCAGGGAATTATGTTACATTTTTTGAATTTGCCAGTGCTCTCTTTGTAGCCCAGAATGTGATCTATTTTGGAGAAGGTTCCATGCGCTGCTGAGAAAAATGTGAATTCAGCTGTAGTTGGGTGAAAGAGTCTATATATGTCTAATAGGTCCATTTGGTTTATGGTATTCTTTAGATCTGAGTCGTCTCTACTGACCTTTTGTTTAGAAGATCAGTCTAGTGATGTGAGAGCAGTATTGAAGTCTCCAAGTATTAGTATGTTGGGGTATATGTGTGACTTTATATCATGTAGAGTTTGGCATATATGAGTAATTATACTGACTCTTCTGCTATGGCTACATTGGCGTCTCAAAGTCTGGAGATTGCACCTAGGATGCGTAGATGAAAGACCCTCTCACTTCTTAGAAAGCAAATATATGACCCTAAAGGATTGTGGTTTTATGACTCTAGAAAGTTTGCTTGACCAGGCTATGTTAAGAATGTGGGCAGTAAGTGGAAAACGAAGAAGTGGTGCTATTTGTGTTCTGACAATGATTGATATGTCATAAATGTCTATGTAACCCTCTTGTACTCAAGAAATGTATAAAAATCCATGCTGAAAAAATAAAATAAAAAAATGTAGAGTTTGTTTTATGAAAGTGGCTGTACCTATGTTTGGGGCATAGATGTTGATAATTGTTATTTCCTCTTGCTGGATTGTTCCTTTTACTAGTAAAAGGTGACCTGCTTTGTCTCTTTTGATGAGCTTAGGCTTGAAAATCGAATTTATCCAATATCATAGTTGCTACTCCTGCTTGTCTTTGAGTTACATTGGCATGGATTACCTTACTCCAGCCCTTCACCCTTAGTTTGTGGGAATCTTTGCTTGTAAGGTGTATTTTTTGTAGGCAGTATATAGATGGATTCTGGGTTTTAATCCATTTTGCCACCTTGTGCCTTTTTTTTTTTTTTTTTTTTTTTTTTTTTTTTTTTTTTTTTTTTTTTTTTTTTTTTGCGGTACTGGGGATTGAACTCAAGGGCACTCTACCCCCGAGCTATACCCCCAGCCCTATTTTTTATTCTTTATTTTGAAACCGAGTCTCACTAAGTTGCGGAGTGCCTCACTAGGTAGCTGACAGTGGCCGCGAACCCAGATCCTCCGGTCTGAGCCTCCCAAATGCTGGGATTACAAGCGTGCACCACCACGCCCGGCACCTTGTGCCTTTTTATTGGGGAGTTGAGACCATTTATATTCAGTGTGATTATTGAGAGATGATTTTTAATTCCTAACATTTTGAGTTTTGACTTCTGTTTGTGGTAGTGTTTGTTCCTCTTTGCTTAGTTGTTTGCTTCCTGGAAATTGTTTCTCTGGTACGTTTACTTCTTAGTTCTTCTTTGTAGTTAATCTCTTTGAGTACTTTCTCTAGTGCAGGTTTGGAAGACATATATGCTTTCAGTTTCTGTTTGTCATTGAAGGTTTTTGTATCCCCGTCATTTTTGAGAGAGAGTTTTGCTGAGTAGGAGAATCTTGGTTGCAAGTTGTTTTCTTTCAGAGTTGAAATATGTCACTCCAGCCCCTCCTGGCTTTCATGACTTGGTTTGGGAGGTCTGGAGTGATTCTAATTGGTTTGCCTCTAAATGTCACTTGGCCTTTTACTTTTGTTGTCTTTAGAATTCTTTCCTTATCCTCTACATTAATCAGCTTGATTATTATGTGGTGTGGTGAACCTCTTCTTTGGTCTTGTCTCGAGGGAGTTCTGTATGTTTCCTGTACCTGTGTGTTGACTTCTCTTTCTATGTTTGGAAATTTCTCTGTTATTACTTCTTTGAAGAGATTGTTTATTCCATAAGTTTCAACTTCTAATCCCTCTTCTATGCCTATTATTCTTAGGTTAGCTCTTTTAAAATTGGTCTAGATCTCATCAATGTCCAATTCATACTGTCAAATTTTTTTTCTAGATTATGTATAATGGATTCATTGTTGGAATGGTCATCTCCTAGGAGTGATATTCTGTTTTCCATGTGGTCTAATCTACTGTTTATAGTTTGTATTGATGCCTTCACTTCTATTATTGCATCTTTCACATCCTTCACTTCCGTCAAGGCTTCTCTATGATTCCTGCTCAGGGTGTCAGATTTTTTATTTGTTCCTTTATTTCTTTCCAGCTCTCTCTGCATTCTTTCTGGAAGTTTTGTATCATTTCTATTATTAAAGACCTGAATTGATCATCTGGTAAGCTCTGCCATTCAGTGTTGTTGTTATGTTATTGTGGGGTTGTGTTGACTCATTGTTTCTTTGGTATTTTTCCTTCCCATGGTTTCCCTGTTCTTAAATTTATATCTTGCTGCTCTTGCATGCTTTCTCTGAACTTATAGGTTTCTTATTTTTATTTTCTCTCTGAATGGTATCTTGTACTGAGTTGCAATTATTCTGGTACTTCTTCTGCCCACTCTATTGGTGCCTTTGGTGGGTTTCAGGTGTTGACCTCTAGGGTCTAGCAAAGGCTAACAAAGCAACCAATCCTCTGAACAAACATAGATAAATCAAAGCAATGCAAAGTGAAAACAGAGTAAAAATGAAACAAAACAAAACAAAAATCCCAGAAAACAAAAAACAAGAAACAAAATAAAAATCCTTGCAAGTTTGTAAGAACAGACTTGATTTGGCCTCTGAAGATCTTTTGGGTAGATCCCTGCTGCTGTGGGCTGCAGTCAAAATGGCAGCTGACAAGATGGAGGCTGCTGCTGCCTCGCATGCGCCGGCTCCCTGGTTCTCCCTGGTCTGCTCTCTGGGTCCTGACCAACTGCCCCTGTTGCTTTACTCACTTTTATGCTGTTTTGCTTCTTTTTCCTTCCGTCAAAAAGCTGCTCCTGTGGCAGTTTTGATTCAAGCTCTGCAGTGCAGTTGATCTCTGCTCCGGCTCTGTAGGGAGAGGTGAGCTGGCATGGCCCCGCGCAGGCTTAAGCTGGTCGTACCACGCGTTCCGGTCACTGTCGAAGGTTCCTCAATATGCTGCCTGGTTAGGATGTGGAGTTCAGGGGGTCGCTCACTCCACCTCTGGTTGCTGGGAATGCAGAAGGTCGTTCCCAGGTAATTTTAAATTATAAACTTGACTAGGTTGTAGGGTGCTCAGATACTTGGTAAAACATGATTTCTGGGTGTGTCTGTGAGGTGTTTCTGAAAAAGATTCATATGTGATTTGGTGAACTGAGTCAAAGGGATGTCCTTCCCTGTGTGGGTGGCCATTATCCAATTCATCAAGGTGTTGAACAGAAAAAAGGGGTGGATGAAGATTAGATTCACATTCTGTGCTTCAGTTGAGACATCCACCTCTCCTGTCCCTTGACATTGCTCCCTGTTCTTGAGTCTTCAAATGCTTGTGAATTGATACCACTGACTTTGTTGGTTCTGCAACTTCCTACTCATAGCATATCATGGAATTTTTTTTACCTCCATAACTGCGTGAGCATATTCCTCAAATAATTCCCACATTGGTTCCTCTTCTCTGGAGAAATAGCACAATACTAAGCAAATTATGAAATATTAAGATCAGGATTTTTGAGGAAAACAAATGCTAACATATACCTGGTCATTAACTACTCATTTATTTTTAAGTAAAACCAGGATTTTTTTTGTTTTTGCCAATAACTTAAGAGTTTATTATTCAATCAACTATATTAGAAATACTTAAAAATTACTTAATTTAAATAGTTGGAAGAAAATTATTTCATTGCACACTTAAATTACTGATAGAACAGACAGACTGGAGAATTAGACACCTGGAATAGCATTAGCCAAAATATTTAACAAAATTTTAAACTGAAGGTTTTTACCTAGCCTACACAAAAGCTTGGGTTTTCTTTTTCTTTTTTTTTTTTTTTTAGGTACTGGGGATTGAACTCAGGGGCATTCTACCCTCCGAGCTATACCCTCAGCCCTATTTTTTATTCTTTATTTTGAAACTGAGTCTCACTAAGTTTCGGAGGGCCTCACTAGGTAGCTGAGGCTGGCCAAGAACCCCGATCCTCCAGTCTCAGCCTCCCGAATGCTGGGATTACAAGTGTGTGCCACCACGCCCGGCTTGGGTTCTCTTTTAATTTAGAAAAAATAAAGTTTTAACACCTTCTGAATACAAAATGAAATCACCTGGAAATATTAATTTGCATATCAGTGTCAGATTTAAAATTACAATCCAAACACTCCATAAACAACTTCTGTGATTCTATAGAGAACCTGGGACTTAGAAATTAATTGCTTTAATATGACACAGATTTCAAATCCAAAAATAATTCAGCACAAAATAACTAGCAATTAGTGTCATAAAATTATATTTCCACATAAGATAAAATAATATTAATTACAAGAATATGAAAAATTATTCCAAATACTTTATAACTATGAAAATAAATAGAACAAAAGAGATATGTGCATGAAAAAGTTTCTTTTTGGTATCAAAACACTATCTAAAATAACTAATCACTTGCATTACTACAAAGATTTATGGATTTTAAAACTTGCTACAATGACAAAAGGGGCATTTTTCAGGCAGCAAAATGACATAGTGGATAAAATCTATAAAATGTACAATGAAACAAAAAATTTGAATGAAAGTGGTTTGAACTTTTATAGAAATATTAGGAACAGTATGGCACATCACAACACAGAATACAAGTTTTGTAGTGTCTTTGAGGAGGGGCTCTGGTGCAGCCAGATGGAACAGAGATAAAGTTTCAAGTGTTTTCCATACACAAATGCAAAATGTTTTCTCCTTTACAAAAAGTGTGGATTTTAAAAATATTCTCCCCCCCACACACACACACAATCAAACTTTTGGGCATCGAAAGACGAAGGCTGGCCCTGGACCTTCTTCCCTAACCTCAGGGAGCCGAGATATGCATATAAACCCAAGCAGGGGAGTTTGGCAGATGGGGGCCCCTCACCTCGCCCCCACTGTATGTACATGGGGAAGACCTGAGGAATGCCCTGTTTCCATTTCTGGGGCCTGAGTCTGGTGGCTGTCGTTGGAGGACAGCTTTCCACAGAGGAAGGTGGGCCCTGAGTCTCCTTCCCTGACAACTTGGATCCAAGGTAGTTATTGATTCCCAAGCAGGGATGCTTAAGAGGTGGGGGCCCATAACCTCCCCCCCACCGTAGGTCCTGGGGTGACAACTGAGACATTTCCAGTGTCCTCTTGCAGGGCCGGATTCTGGCAGCTCTTGGTTGAGCACAGCTTGCTTCTGTGGTGGAAGGCTCTTCAGCTTGCATCTCCTTCCCGGACTCCTGTGAGAATCAAGAGGTGGGCGTTTGGTGGGCAGTTCCTCCTCCATCCCTCCCTGAGGCTCTGAAAGGCCTGACTTTCTTCCTCAGGCCATGGAAACGGCGCAACCCCAATCAGTCACGAAGCCGGCTTCTTGATGCAAAGGCAGGAGGTACTTTTATTCCAGTACTGGGTCCCAAAATCCTCTCTCACGTAGGAGCAGAAGAAAATGGGCCCCGGACAAGGGGAGGGGAGGGCTTTTATAGGCAGAAACTGCAGACAGTGCTCTTTTCAGTAAAGTAACTAATTTCAGGAACAGAACAGGATACAGCCAAAAGAATCAAGGTTAGCTTTGACACAAATCTGTTTGTTAAGCATATCTTGCAAGAACAGCAGGTTCAGAGGCTTAGGGGGATGGAGCAGACTTCTGGGAGTGTATGCCTGGTCCATTTAAAAATTTTTTTATGCCGGGCGTGGTGGCGCACGCTTGTAATCCCAGCATTCGGGAGGCTGAGACCGGAGGATCCAGGTTCGCGGCCAGCCTCAGCTACCTAGTGAGGCA
>PVLC010046740.1:0-11328 GCA_004027655.1 Graphiurus murinus | reverse complement strand
TACTGGGGATTGAACTCAGGGGCATTCTACCTCCGAGCTATACCCCCAGCCCTATTTTTTATTCTTTATTTTGAAACCGAGTCTCACTAAGTTGCAGAGTGCCTCACTAGGTAGCTGAGGCTGGCCTCGAACCCGGATCCTCCGGTCTCAGCCTCCCGAATGCTGGGATTACAAGCGTGCGCCACCACGCCCGGCTTGCCAAAGTCTTTTTAAAAGTCAAAAGAATATAAATATGCTGGCATCAATTTAATCTCTCCAATTTAGAACTCGTGCTCATTTATGCTATCTTACAGCCCAGTCAGAACTACATTACGTTAGCATTAAAAAGATAATTCTACATAGCCATTTCTCCTAGGCTCAAAATTAGGGGTTAAACTCACAAAGCCAGATGTAAATTCCCTCTTCCCAATGAGGCTGCTTCTGTTCAAAGATCATTTGCCAAGGATTTAAGTATTGAACAGTTTAAGTCTGCTTAGCAGTAGCAGTTTCAAATTGGGTATCTAGGTTCTGGGTTTCTTCAGATGGACTTACCTTTATTGAACCAACGATATTCGAAGCAGTACAGTGAGTAGAGAAGGGACATATGCAGCAAACTAACCAGCTGACCAACAAGATGGATGGGGAAGAGACTCACAAACATCCCCTGGAGAAAAGTATGGCAAATCTTAATTCCAAAGCTTCAGAGACCCAACATGCCGCGCGCCACGCTAAGATCACCACTGCCTACTAAGACAGCCTCCCGGCTGCTTCTCAGGCTTCTCAAAGCAGGAGTGGCAGGAAATCACAGGTAAATTCATCTTTCTTATAATTTTATGATATTTAAATTCTCTAGTTGTATCTATAAAAAATGATTTAAAAAATCATTAAGTCCCACAGGCATATATGAATACCCAGTATATATATAATACCGTATCTTTGTGAAATTCCCTCTAGTGAAATTTTTTTTTTTTTTTTGCCCATGTGTCTAGAAGGGCCAGTCTCACCTGGATAAGGAAAAGAGCCTGCAGCAAAAGGTTGAAGAGCATGTCAGCAATTATCTTGCTGACACTAGGGAATGGATGAGGCTTCCTCCCTGATACCTCAAATGCCAGGTCAGCTATATCCTGTAAAAGAGTAAGTGGTGCACCAAAACATGAATTAATGTCCTTGATAACCATCCCCAAAACTGCTCTGCCACTAAGACTGCCAGGCGAGAAAAGGCCCAGATATCTGTCAACAAGACGTCTCAGTGACCTGATCAGCAACTCCATTTTAAAAAAGCAAAAAGATCCCCCATGGCTGCTAGACTGAGCAAGGTGAAGGCTGAGAAACAGGTCCCCACGTGGCCACTACCCTCACAGGCTAAAACTTGTCACCTCCAGCCAACCTGTCCCCATCACGCTGCCAGACTCAGACTCCAGTCTCCCCAGGACCTACTTGAAACCAAATGGCATTCACGACTTTGCTGAGGACAAACAGGGGAAGCACCCAAAGAGCACTGAAAATTGACGTGAGGAAGAATTCCAGCCATGACCACACATCTCCATGTAGTGACGGATCACCTAAGAAAAGGGCCAAAAGTACTAGTTTACCTGGAGAAAAGGAACACCACAAGACCAAATGTGAGGCCCTATTTTGTGACTATTCTTTTTCCCCCCCACATCTTCCTGTTTCTTATAATTTTATGATGTTTAAATTCTCTAGTTGTATCTATAAAAAATGACTTAAAAAAATCAAAGAGGCTGGGCGTGGTGGCGCACGCTTGTAATCCCAGCATTTGGGAGGCTGAGACCGGAGGACCCGGGTTCACGGCCAGCCTCAGCTACCTAGTGAGGCACTCCGCAACTTAGTGAGACCCTGTTTCAAAATAAAGAATAAAAAAAATAGGGCTGGGGGCATAGCTTGGAGGTAAAATGCCCCTGAGTTCAATCCCCAGTACCGCAAAAAAAAAAAAAAAAAATCAAAGAATTTTAGTTCAGCCAGGTGTGGTGGTGCACACTTGTAATCCCAGTACTTGGGAGGCTGACAAAGGAGGATCACAGGTTCATGGCCAGACTCAGCTACTTAGTGAGGCCCTCTGCAACTTAGTGAGACCCTGTTTCAAAATAAAGAATAAAAATAGGGCTGGGGGTGTAGCTCGGAGATAGAATGCCCCTTGAGTACTGTCCCCCAGTACCACCAAAAAAAAAAAAAAAAAAAAGAATCTTAGTTCATAGTAGACACAACACAACTTCAATTCAGAGTAACCACAGATATGTGCCACTTATCCTGAACAAACCTGCTTACAAGGGGTCACTGACATGTCACAGTGACTAACAGTGCACAATTACAGGAAGCCAGCTGGGTCTAAAGCCTAGCTCTGGTGTAACTGTGGTAACTAACTTCCATTTCCTCATCCATTAAATAGATAGAACAACTGTGCCTATCTCAGAGGATTGTTGAGAAGTCTGAGGGAAAAACAATAAGTTCCTGGCATATAGGAAATGTTCAATAAACTGAAGGAAACAAGAAACATCCTCTCCCACCTCCATTCCCTTAGCCACCAAGGAGCAAGGTATGTACTTACCAATAATTCGGGCTGTTACTGACTGAAGTACAGGAATAAAAACTCGATAAAACAAGAGGAGACTAAACTAAAGAAAAGAAGCAATAAAGTTAGCATCAAAAGCCCTTCTTTACAACAAGAGTTTCAAGTTTCAGTGTGACAATTTTCTAGATGGGGGTGCCTATATAAGTCAGGAGGCCTGAAAAAGCACTAAAATCAGACCTATTTCTATTTCCCGAACTAGCTGAGAGGAACAAACTTGATAAGGCCTATGAAACAGTGAAACTCTGAGGGGCACAGAAGAACATTTCAAATAGTATTCAAGCTAAAAACCACAGCTCCATACTAAATACACAGTAATGTTTATTAATAATATCTAAAGCTAATATCTTAGAACATCTGTGAAATGTTTAAATTAAGTGGAATTACACCAAGTTCCAAGTCAAAGGAAATATTTAACTTCATATTTAATTTCTTGAAAGAACCCATATTTCAGTTAAAGAGTATGTTGAGCCAGCATGGTGGTGCACACCTACAAACCCAGTACTTGGGTGGCTGACACAGGAGGAGGGAGAATCCAAGATTACAAGACAGCCTCAGCAACATAGCGAGACCCCCAGCAACCTAGTGAGACTTTGTTTCAAAATAAAAAAGGTAGCCAGAGCAGGGAGTGATGACACACACTTGTAAGCTTGTAATCCCAGCATTCGGGAGGCTGAGACCAGAGGATCCGGGTTCGCAGCCAGTCTCAGCTACCTAGTGAGGCACTCCAAAACTTAGTGAGACCCAGTTTCAAAATAAAGAATAAAAAATAGGGCTGGGGGTATAGCTTGGAGGTAGAATGCCCCTGAGTTCAATCCCCAGTACCGCAAAAAAATAAAAAGGTAGCCAGTGTGGTGGCGCACGCTTGTAATCCCAGCATTTGAGAGGCTGAGACCAGAGGATCCGGGTTCTCAGCCAGCCTCAGCTACCTAGTGAGGCAACTTAGTGAGACCCTGCTTCAAATAAAGAATAAAAAATAGGGCTGGGGGTATAGCTCGGAGGTAGAATGTCCCTGGGTTCAATCCCCAGTACCGAAAAAAAAGGGTTTAGCTTGGAGATAGAATCCCCCTTGGGTTCAATCCCCAGTACCACACACACAAAAAAAAAAGACTGTAAGACTATGTTGGTTCTCAGTTAATTATAAGCAACCTTTTCTTTTTTCTTTTTCTTTTTTTTTTTTTTTTTGCGGTACTGGGGATTGAACTCAGAGGCATTCTACCTACTACCCTCTTTATTTTGAAATCGAGTCTCACTAAGTTGCAGAGTGCTTCACTAGGTAGCTGAGGCTGGCCGCGAACCCGGATCCTCCGGTCTCAGCCTCCTGAATGCTGGGATTACAAGCGTGCGCCACCACGCCTGGCTCATAAGCAACCTTTTCTGCTCTGAGGTTCAATAATAATAAATTATAATCAACTGCTATGACCAGGAGAACCTCCCTCTTGTTCAGCCATATCTGCCCTTCTCCTCTGATCCCATAGATCTCTTAACCAAAACATCTAAACATTGTCAACACAAATTTTCATCTATAACAATACTAAAACTTGTGAATCGAGCCGGGCGTGGTGGCGCACGCTTGTAATCCCAGCATTCGGGAGGCTGAGACCGGAGGATCCAGGTTCGCGGCCAGCCTCAGCTACCTAGTGAGGCACGCCGCAACTTAGTGAGACTCTGTTTCAAAATAAAGAATAAAAACTAGGGCTGGGGGTATAGCTCGGAGGTAGAATGCCCCTGAGTTCAATCCCCAGTACCGCAAAAAAAAAAAAAAAAAAAAAAAAAACTTGTGAATCATTTTTTTAGAAAGGCAAAATAATAAAAGTGTATGTTCATGGCTATCCTTGACATCTGTTTACATACAAATGTTCTTGAGTAAGAATAAAATTACGATAGGTGCACAGAATCCTGAATTATATTAAGTGTATATAAGCAGCTAAAAGCTTTTTGTCTTAATGTTTCGTGGAAACTATTAACCTAGCAACAATCCAAAGAGCCTTATAAGGTACCTAGAATTTGAGGGAAAAGTACTTACCCAGAATACGCCACCGTTCCAAGCACAGCACTGGAAAATTCTACTAACAATACGTGGCTCACTGGAAAAGACCATATGTATTAATAAGCATATAAAACACAGAGGTTATTTCCTAGTTGTCATTCAGTAGTTCTCCATTGTATACTTTCCTTTGGTACCATATTATTTTCAGCATCTAATGTCCCCCCAAAGCTGTAATTTGGTCAGTGAGAAAAGGCTGAAACTTTTCTTTTTTTTTTTTTTTTTTTTTCAGTACTGGGGATAGAACCCAGGGACAATCTACCTCTGAGCTACACCCCCAGCCCTGTTTTTTATTCTTGATTTTGAAACAGGGTCTCACTAAGTAGCTCAGCCTCCCAAGTAAGTGAGCCACCATACCCAGCAGCAGCTTTTCTTATTAAAAAAAAAAAAAATTATTTTCTCAAAAATCAGAGGTTGGAAAAGATTAAAAAGAAAATGCCTTTGGTGAGCTGGGTGTGGTGGCGCACGCTTGTAATCCCAGCATTCGGGAGGCTGAGATCGGAGGATCCGGGTTCGCGGCCAGCCTCAGCTACCTAGTGAGGCACTCCGCAACTTAGTGAGACCCGGTTTCAAAATAAAGAATAAAAAATAGGGCTGGGGGTATAGCTCGGAGGTAGAATGCCCCTGAGTTCAGTCCCCAGTACCGCAAAAAAAAAAAAAAAAAATGCCTTTGGTTAGGGTTCTTCTATCAATAAATAAATCTACAGGCTTTCCTACAAGTATCTATCAAACCAAATTTTTTGTTTTGATCTCTATTCAACATTCTGTTTTGTTTTAACATCATGAAATTTTGAGCAAGGATTATTACTAGATCCTAGTTTAAGTCAATGTGGGAGGGAAACTAAGCTATAACACTTTTCTGTGAAAAGGCACAAAAAGTAAATAATGGGGTGCTGAAATTTAAGTCACCATGCAGGGTCTTTATTCTACACTAACGACCCGACCCTTCCGTAAGCACCCCTCCCTGGGACGTTTTCTGATGTGCTCTTACCTCTCTTGCTTCCGTTCTATACTCTGGGCTCTCCTCTGGGCCAGGACACTACTTGCTCTTCTTCGACGCTGCTCCTCTCTCTTTTGCTGGATACGAGCATCTAGCTTTGAGATGGTACAAATGCCCCAGATGGAGTCTTTGATTCCCTATAGACAAAGATATTTATTTATTTGCGGTACTGGGAATTGAACTCAGGGGCATTCTACCTCCAAGTTACATCCCCAGCCCTATTTTTTTTTTTTTAATTCTTTATTTTGAAACAGGGTCTCACTAAGTTGTGGAATGCCTCACTAGGTAGCTGAGGCTGGCTGTGAACCCGGATCCTCCGTTCTCAGCCTCCCAAATGCTGAGATTACAAGCATGCGCCACCACACCCGGCTAAAGATATTATTAAAGAGGGGAAATCATGGATTATAGAAGACTTTCCAAAGTCACATACAGGAAAGTAAAGTAAGAATGGAAACCACTGTACTCATTTTGCTACAGAGCTTAAAGGGACTTGTCATTTTACAGGGAGGAGGCGCTAGGGACCATCCCAGGGCTTCATCCATGATAGACACGTTTGCCGCTGAGCCCTCAGCCCTTGATTTCTCTTTCTTTTCTTTTTTTCATGATTCCCAACTTTAAAAGCTGCAAGAGTAATGAAGCACTTCTAAATACCTTTGTCCATATTTACAGTTTAATTCTTTGACGTGTTAACATGTAGACTTACACTGTCCTCTGAATCACTTGAGAGTAGAGCAGGCTACTGCATCATGGCCCCTTACTTGTGTGTGTGTGTGTGGAGGGGGGCGGGATTCTACCTGAGCTATACCTCCAGCCCTGTTTTTTTTTTTTTTTTAATTAATTAATTAATTAATTTATTTATTTATTTGTTTGTTTGTTTATTTATTGCGGTACTGGGGATTGAACCCAGGGGCATCCTACCTCCAAGCTATACCCTCAACCCTTTTTTTTTTTTTTTTAATTCTTTATTTGGAAACAGGGTCTCGCTGTTAGTGCACAGTGCCTCACTAGGTAGCTGAGGCTGGCCGCAAACCTGGATCCTCCGGTCTCAGCCTCCCAAATGCTGGGATTACAAGCGTACGCCACCACACCTGGTTCTCTGTTTTATTTTTTATTTTGAAACAGGGTCTCATTAAGTTGCTGAGGGCTGGTCTCAAACCTGCAATTCTCCTGCCTCAGGCTCCCAAGTCCTGGGATTACAGGGCATTACAGGCATGTGTCACCAAACCCTGCCTACTTTTAATTTTCAAGTGTGCATTTCCTAAGAAAAATAATTTTTTACATAACCACAGGATACTTATCAATTCAAGAAATACCAAAATACAGCCGAGGGTAGTAGCACAAGCTTATAATCCCAGCATTCGGGAGGCTGAGACCGGAGGATCCGGGTTCGCGGCCAGTCTCAGCTACCTAGTGAGGCACTCCGAAACTTAGTGAGACCCTGTTTCAAAATAAAGAAGAAAAAATAGGGCTGGGGTATATCTCGGAGATAGAATGCCCCTGAGTTCAACCCCCAGTACCGCAAAAAAAAAAAAAAAAACTTTGTGTGTGTGTGGTACTGGGGACCGAACCAAGGGTCTTTCTACTACCTCCAAGCTACACCCCCAGCGCTTTTTATTTTTTGTTTTGAAACAGGTTCTCACTAGGTTGCTGAGTCTGTCCTCGAACCTGATGCAACCCTATCTCAGTCTCCCAAATACTGGGATAACACGCATGCGTCACCATACCAGGCTTTGAAATACTTTAATCTATAGTCCACAGTACAGTTTCTACATTTATCCCTATAATGCCCTCTATAACATTTTACTCTATAAAAATTCAGTCTAGAATCACACTGCCGTTTAGTTATCGTATCTCTTTCCCCCTCTGCCCCTCACCCCCCAGTACAGGGGACTGAACCCAGGGGCATTCTACCTCTGAGCTATACCCCCAGCCCTATTTTTATTATTATGAAACAGGGTCTCACTAAGTTGCAGAGTGCCTCACTAAGTAGCTGAGGCTGGCCACGAACCCGGATCCTCCAGTTTCAGCCTCCCAAATGCTGGGATTACAAGCATGCGCCACCACGCCTGGCTTCCCAGTCCTATTTTTTATTCTTTATTTTGAAACAGGGTCTCACTAAGTTGTGGAGGACTTCACCAGGTAGCTGAGGCTGGCCACGAACCCAGATCCTCCGGTCTCAGCCTCCCAAATGCTGGGATTACCACGCCCGGCTAGTTATCGTACTCTTTAGTCTTTTTGAGTCAGTGACAATTCTTTGTCTTTGTCTTTCTTTTTGAAAAGTATAGGCAGGCCAGGCATGGTGGCGCACATTTATAATGCCAGTACTTGGAGGCAAGACAGGAAAATCGCAGGTTCACAGACAGCCTAGGCTACTTAAGTGAGGCCCTCTGCAACTTAGTGAGACCTGTTTCAAAAATAAAGAATAAAAAAAAAAAAAAATAGGGCTGGAGGTATAGCTTGGAGGTAAAATGCTCCTGGGGTTCAAGCCCTAGTACCAAAAAAAAAAAAAAAAAAAAAAAAACAAAGAAAGAAAGAAAAATATAGGCAGCTAAACTGGGCGTGGTGGTGCACGCTTGTAATCCCAGCATTCGGGAGGCTGAGACCAGAGGATCCGGGTTCTCGGCCAGCCTTAGCTACCTAGTGAGGCACTCCGCAACTTAGTGAGACCTGGTTTCAAAATAAAGAATAAAAAATAGGGCTGAGGATATAGCTCGGAGGTAGAATGCCCCTGAGTTCAATTCCCAGTACCACAAAATATATGTGTGTGTGTGTGTGTGTGTGTGTGTGTAGACAACTATTTTTAGAAGTCCCTCAAAATTTGGGTTTGTTTCCTCATAATTATCCCCACGGTAAGCACATCGAAGTAATGATGTACCTTCAAAGTGTCATATGCAGAGGCATATGATATCTCCAGGTGCAGGAGCACACATTTGTAATTCCAGTTACTCAGGCAGCTGAGAGCAGAGGATAGCGAGTTCAAGGCCAGCCTGAGCAACTTGGAAAAACCCTGCCTCAAAATAAAAATTTTAAGAAGGGGGTGGGGATGTAGCTCAGTGGTAGAGATTTGCCTAGCATGTGCAAGGCCCAGGGTTCAGTCCCCAGTATTTCAAAAAAATAGAATAAAAAGAGTACATGATAACTGTTTCCCCTTATGCTTATGTTAATTTTACACATCAGTCCAATCCAGGTAGTGTCCAGCTTCTCTACTGTAGGGCTGCATTTTTTTTACCCTCTTGCAACTAATAAGCAGTCTGTAGGGCTACATTTCTGGGACCACGCAAGTACCCTACTCATCAGTTTCTCCCTTCTTTTCTTTTTTTTAATTGGTACATTGTAATCATACATCTTTGTTAGGTACAAGCTGGTATAGGTAAAGGCATATATGCACACATTTCTCATTTAACCCTTCCCCAATTCCCACCCCACTCCCTCCTTTGCCCTCCTTCTCAAGGTCAGTTTAGTGATTGTTTTTGATGAGTTCATGAAAGTACATCATGTTCATTAGGGTGTCCCTCTTCCCCCCATTTCCCTCCGTTAAGTCAAATTCTTTGCTCACCTAAGGATTCTCCTTCTTCATCTGGAGTCCCTCTTATGTCCCATTTTCTCCCTAGCTTCCACATATTAGGGAGAGCATTCGATTTTTTACTGTTTGTGACTGACTGACTAATCTCACTTAACATAATGTTTTCCAGTTCCATCCATTTCCCTGCAAATAACATGATTTTGTTCTTCTTTATGGCTTAGTAAAATTCCATTGTGTACATGTCCTATAGTTTTGTAATCCATTCATCTGTCGATGGACAATTTGGCTGTTTCCATAGTTTGGCAATTGTAAATTGTGCAGCTATAAACATAGATACACATGCATTGGTCTGATAGTTTGGTTTCCATTCTTTTGGGTAGATACCCAGAAGTGGTATTGCTGGATCATATGGTAGGTTCATTCCCATTTGTCTGAGGATCCTCAGCCATCAACAAATTCAGCAAAGTATCTGGATACAAAATCAATCTTAAAAAATCAGAAGCTTTCCTATATGCCAACCATAAATCCACTGAAAAAGAAATACAGAAAACAATTCCACTCACAATAGCACCCCCAAAAATAAGATACTTAGGATAAATCTAATCAAAGAGGTAAAAGACTTTTATAAGGAAAATTATAAAAAGTTGAAAAAAGATATCGATGAAGACCTTAGAAGATGGAAAAATCCACCTGGTGATTCTCTTTATGTGGTGAATTATATGGATTGTTTTTCATATGTTGAACCAGCCTTGGATCCCTGGGATGAACCCAACTTGGTCATGGTGTATAATTTTCTTGACGTGGTTTTGAATGCGAATTGCTAGTATTTTGTTTTGCATCTAAGTTCATCAATGATTTAGGCCTATAGTTTTCTTTTCTTGAGCTGTCTTTATTTGGCATTGGTATGGTGATGTTGGCTTCATAGAAAGTGTTTGGGAGGGTCCCGTTTCTATTTCGCGGAATAGTTTGAGGAGTACTGGGATTAGCTCTTCTATAAATGTTTTATAAAATTCACTTGGAAAACCATCTGGCCTTGGGTTTTTGTTCGATGGCAAACTCTTTATTGCTGTTTCTATTTCTTTGTTATTGGTCGATTTAAGTTTTCTATATCTTCTTGACTCAATTTAGGAAGGTTATATGTATCTATAAAATTGTCAATTTTTCTAGATTTTCCATTTTGTTGGAGTATCGTTTTTCAAAATAGTTTCTGACAGTCCTCTGTATTTCCACACTGTCGGTGGTAATATCACCTTTTCACCTTATTTTGGTAATTTGGGTTGATTCTCTCTTTCTTTGGGTTACATTAGTCAATGGTTTATCTATCTTGTTTATTTTTTTAAGAAACCAGCTTTTGAATTTGTTGATTTTCTGTATTGTTTTTTTATTCTCTATTTCATTAATTTCTGCTCTGATTTTCATAATTTCCTGTCTTCTACTGGTTTTGGGGTTAGATTATTCTTGTTTTTCAAGGGCTTTGAGCTATGTCATTAGGTTACTTATTTGGTGGTTTTCTGTTGTTCTTATGTGGGCTCTTAGTGCTATAAATTTTCCTCTTAGTACTGCCTTCAAGGTGTCCCAGAGGTTTTGTTATGTTGTGTCTCTGTTTTCTTTGATTTCTAGGAATTTTTTAATTTCTCCCCTTACTTCTTCTATGACCCATTCCTCATTCAGCAGTGTGGTATTCAGTCTCCATGTGTTTACATGGTTACTCTGGGTCTTCTTAGAGTTGATTTCTAGTTTCACTCCATTGTGGTCTGAAAAGATGCAGGGAATTATGTTACATTTTTTGAATTTTCTAGTGCTCTCTTTGTGGCCCAGAATGTGGTCTGTTTTGGAGAAAGTTCCATGGGCTTCTGAGAAAAATGTGAATTCAGTTGTATTTGGGTGAAATATTCTGTATGTGTCTAACAGGTCCATTTGGTTTATGGTATTATTTAGGTCCGAAGCGTCTTTACTGACCTTTTTTTAGAAGATCTGTCTAGTGATGTGCAAGGAATATTGAAGTCTCCTAGTATTAGTGTATTGGGATCTATGTGTGACTTTATATCATGCAGAGTTTGTTTTATGAAAGTGGCTTCACCTATGTTTGGGGCATAGATGTTGATAATTGTTATTTCCTCTTGCTGTATTGTTCCTTTTACTAGTAAAAAATGACCTGCTTTGTCTTTTTTTTTTTTTTTTTTTTTTTTTTT
>PVLC010046739.1:0-11313 GCA_004027655.1 Graphiurus murinus | reverse complement strand
TTTTTTTTTTTTTTTTTTTTTTTTGGCGGTACTGGGGATTGAACTCAGGGGCATTCTACCTCCGAGCTATACCCCCAGCCCTATTTTTTATTCTTTATTTTGAAACCGAGTCTCACTAAGTTGCGGAGTGCTTCACTAGGTAGCTGAGGCTGGCCTCGAACCCGGATCCTCCGGTCTCAGCCTCCCGAATGCTGGGCTTACAAGCGTGCGCCACGCCCGGCTCAGCATTTTTTTTTTTAATGTGATACTAAGAATTGAACTCAGGGGTATTCTACCTCTGAGCTACACCCCCAGCCCAATTTTTTATTTTTTATTTTGAAACAGGATCTCACTAAGTTGTGGAGGGCCTCACTAGGTAGCTGAGGCTGGCCAGGAACCTGTGATCCTCCTTTCTTTTTTTTTTCCCCCCATTACTGAGAGTTGAACCCAGTTTCATTCTACCTCCAAACGACACCCCTAACCCTATTTTTTATTCTTTATTTTGAAACAGAGTCTCACTAAGTTGCAGAAGGCCTCACTAAGTAGCTGAGGTTGGCTGCAAACCTGCCATCCTCCTGTCTCAGCCTCCTAAGTAGTGATCCTCCTTTCTTAGCTTCCCAAGTACTGGCATTACAAGTGTGCACCACATACCCAGCTCAACGCATCTTTTGAACCAAGGGGGGAAAATGTATAGAAGCCAACCCCAAGCACCCATTTTCTTCTAGGCAATCCACAAGAGCAAGCTCACCACCTATGCCAACTGTTTATTTTATAATTTCCCCTTGTAGTACTTATTCAATTATCTACTATAAGAGTCCCTGGTACTTGGCAGTGGTTCTTTTTATCTGCTCTGTTGGAAGCTGGCTCTAACCAGAAAAGTCTGTACAGTTCCCTAGTTGACACTTTGACTGACCTTCAGTTATCAGACTAGGAGATGTGGTTCTGTTCTGTTAACTGTTCTCCCCTCTAGGTTACAAGCCAGGAAACAGAACATAAACAGCCCAGCCACCATTTTTCAGAGAATCTGGGGCTCAAGTAGGACAGCCTCTTCTCTTCGCTCACTCTAATCAACCAGTGTTACTGATCCTGCTTCCCTAAATTCATTGATCCTTTCCTATCACTTCAAGAAACATTATAGCAATGTTTATTCTTTTTTTATTTAGGCAAAACACAATACAGTCTATTTATCTATGTTTACATTGACTTTATAGTGAATTTCTAACAGAAACTGACAACATCTTTTCTCTAGATTAATGTAGTACCTATCATTTGTACATACACACTTCACAATATTTGTTGGTTGTTTTGTGCTTCAGAATCAGAGAATGCAGAGTGGTCCTGGTTGAAGGTAAAGCCAGAGGCTGTGCCTATCCAGCCCCTTACTTAGATGAATATGGAGAAACAGACCCTGGATTGAAGTAAGAATTTTTCTTTTAATACAAAGGTTTTTTAAAAATTTGTATTTCTGTCACATTACAGTGTGTAGATGGTAACAGTTTCTTATTTTGAAAAGCTGCAAATTAAAACTATTACCTTGGTGCCATCCTAAATGTTACATAGTAGTTTTGATAACTTTGTGCTTCTCCAAATCTTGAAGGTAATACTTCTCCAAAGTTCTTTTTTTTTCTTTTGGTTCTGGGATTGAAACCAGGGAAGTTGTACCTCTGAGCCACATCCCCAGCCCTATTTTAATTTTTTTAGTTTGAAACAGGGACTCATTAGGTTGCTAGAAGTCTTGCTATGTTGTCAAGGCTATCCTCAAACCTGCGATCCTCCTCTCAGCCTTCCAAGTAAAGATACCATCCTGCCAAGTGTGATGGCACAGGCTTGTAATCTCAGTATTTGGGAAGCTGGGACAGGAAGATCACAGGTTTGAAGGCAACCTCAGAAAGTAGCAAGACTCTCAACCTAGTGAGACCCTATTTTAAAATAAAAATAATAACTGCTGGGCGGGGTGGCGCAAACCTGTAATACCACTACTTGGGAGGCTGAGACTGGAGGATCTGCGTTCATTGCCAGCCTCAGCTACTTAGTGAGGCCCTCTGTAACTTAGTGAGACCCTGTTTCACAATAAAGAATAAAAAATAGGGCTGGGAATGTAGCTCAGAGGTAGAATGCCCCTGGGCTCAATCCCCAGCACCACAAAAAAAAAAAAAAAAAAAAGTTAAAAAAAAAAAAAGACAAGCTGGGCGTGGTGGCGCATGCTTGTAATCCCAGCATTTGGGAGGCTGAGACAGGATGATCTGGGTTCGAGGCCAGCCTCAGCTACCTAGTGAGGCACTCCACAACTTAGTGAGACCCTGTTTCAAAATAAAGAATAAAAAATAGGGCTGGGAGTATAACTCGGAGGTAGAATGCCCCTGAGTTCAATCCCCAATACCCCCCCCAAAAAAAAAAAAAGACAGCCTCAACAAATCAGAGAGGCTGTCAGCAACTTAGGAAGACCCTGTTTCCAAATATAAAATAAAATAGGGCTGGGGGTGTAGCTCAGAGGTAGAATATCCCTGGGTTCAATCCCCAGTACCGGGGGAGGGGGGAGACACCATTTTATTTTATTTATTTATTTATTTATTTATTTATTTATTTATTTATTTATTTTTGCAGTACTGGGGATTGAACTCAGAGGCATTCTACCTCCAATCTACACCCCCAGTTCTATTGTTTATTCTTTATTTTGAAACAGAGTCTCACTAAGTTGCAGAGAGCCTCACTAAGTAGCTGAAGCTGCTACAAACCTGGATCCTCCTATCTCAGCCTCCCAAGTACTGGAATTGCAAGTGTGGGCCACCACACTCAGCTCAAAAGACACCATTTTAATGTCTGAATATTCTATTGTATTTAACTAAGCTTTCTTCAGCACTGCTTAGGAAGTATGGTACTTATGTAGAAAAGAAAGAAATCTATAGTGTCCAGTGATTGAATTTGTTTCAAGTGGATATTCATTGTTTCCATTGCAATACTTGAAGCTTTTTATTGACCAGTAGGATCAGCCCTCTTTTCTTCTAAATATTACCAGAATACTTAAAATCTTGAACTTTTCTATGTCCTTCCCTGCTGCTAGGAATTGGGTCCTACTTACTTATGGAGTATTAAAATGAGTATATAAGGTCACTTTAAAAGTCGTCCCCAAAGTACATAGACATCCCTTAATAGTAAGCTATCTCTTTTTGTTTAAGATTTTGTTCTTTTAAAATATTACTCAAGTCCGGCATGGTGCTGCACACTTATAATACCAGTACTTGGGAGGCTGAGACAGGAGGTTAGAGGTTTGCAGCCAGCCTCAGCTACTTAGGGAGGCTCTCTGCAACTTAGTGAGACCCTGTTTCAAAATATAGAATAAAAAAATAGGACTGGGGGTATAGTTCAGAGGTAGAATTCCCTTGAGTTCTATCCTCAGTACCAAAAAAATAAAATATTGCTCAATGCCAGGTGTGGTGGCTCACACTTGTAATCCCAGTATTTGGGAGGCTGAGACAGAAGATCACAGGTTCATGGCCCGCCTCAACCACTTAGGCCTCCGCAACTTAGTGAGACCTTATTTCAAAATAAAGAATATAGCCGGGCGTGGTGGCGCACGCTTGTAATCCCAGCATTCGGGAGGCTGAAACCGGAGGATCCGGGTTCGCGGCCAGCCTCAGCTACCTAGTGAGGCACTCCGCAACTTAGTGAGACCCGGTTTCAAAATAAAGAAAAAAAAAATAGGGCTGGGGGTGTAGCTCGGAGGTAGAATGCCCCTGAGTTCAATCCCCAGTACCGCAAAAAAAAAATAAAATAAAATAAAATAAAGAATATAAAATAGGGAGCCGAGCGTGGTGGCGCACGCTTGTAATCCCAGCATTCGGGAGGCTAAGACCAGAGGATCCGGGTTCGAGGCCAGCCTCAGCTACCTAGTGAGGCATTCCACAACTTAGTGAGACCCGGTTTCAAAATAAGGTATAAAAAATAGGGCTGGGGTTGGGGAAGGGTTAATGAGAAATATGTGCATGGATGTCTTTACCTGTACTAGTTTGTACCCAACAAAAATGTGTAATTAACCCTGTTGTACCCAAGAAATGTATAAAATTCCATGCTAAAAAAATTAAAAAAAAAAAAAAAATAGGGCTGGGGGTATAGCTCGGAGGCAGAATGTCCCTGAGTTCAATCCCTATTACCGCAAAAAAAAATAAATAAATAAAATAAAATAGGGCTGGATATGTAGGTCGCAGGTAAAATGCTCCTGGGTTCAATCCCCAGTACTAAAAAAAAAAAAAAAATCACTCAGCATGAATAAGCTCAATAGATTAGGCTTGAGACTATTTGATCATACAGAGGTTAGTTTTTTGTTTTTGAGGTACTGAGGATTGAACCCAGAGGCATTCTACCTCCAAGCCATCCCCCAAGCCCTCTATTTTATTCTTTATTTTGAAATAGGGTCTCACTAAGTTGTAGAGAATCTCACAAGTTGCTGAAGGTGGCTGCAAACCTGTGATCCTCCTGTCTCAGCCTCCCAAGTACTGGGATTACAAGCATGTACCACCACGCCCGGCTCAGAGGTCAGTTTTTATGATGACAAGATTTGCCCTGTCTTTAGGTTTGGGGAGAAAAACACTGAGTGGTAAAAGTACATAATGGCTGAAGATAATCTGAGTTGTTCCAGAAAGATACAAAGAAGCAGAACTTTAAATTAATTAAGGAGTTTGAAAATTGGCAGCCAGCTGAGATACTTGAATTCTTCAAGGAATGAGGATCTCATAGTTTTCCATTACTGGCAATCCATACTTTAGTCACTTTGGATTAGGTATTGTGTAGTGTTGCAAATTGTGCAACCCTGGAATTGAGGTGTAGTTATTTTATTTTATTTTATTTTTTTATTTTATTTTATTTTTTTTGTGGTACTGGGGATTGAACTCTGGGGCATTCTACCTCCGAGCAATACCCCCAGCCCTATTTTTTATTCTTTATTTTGAAACCGAGTCTCACTAAGTTGTGGAGTGCCTCACTAGGTAGCTGAGGCTGGCGGCGAACCTGGATCCTCTGGTCTCAGCCTCCCGAATGCTGGGATTACAAGAGTGTGCCACCATGCCAGGCGAGGTGTAGTTATTTTATTTGAATATTTGCTAAGCCAGGCATCGTAGTGTATACCTGTAATCCCATCTACTCAGTAGGCTAAAGCAGGAGGATCACTTGAGTCCAAGAGTCTGAGGCCAGCATGGGTAAGATAGTAAGACCCTCATCTCAAAAATAAATAAATAAATAAATAAATAAATATTTGCACACCTATAATCCCAATACTTGGGAGGCTGAGACAGGAGGATCGCAGGTTCAAGGATAGCCTCAGCAAGGAGTGAGACTCTCTTCAACCTAACGAGACCATGTTTCCAAATAAGAAATAAAGAGTGGTTGTCGTCGCAGCGGCACCGGTGGGAGGGGGACGCCGGCGGGCAGACGGGTGGCGGCGGTCTCACACGACAGCGGCCGGGGGGTGGGGAGGGGCACCGTCGTTGTCCGTTGGGTGTGAGTCCCCCCGAATCAACGAGCAGCCTTTTAGCCCCTTTCTCCTGCCTATCGGAACCCTGGAGCCGGGGCCCGCTCAGCCGGCGTCATCATGACCAAGGCTGGGAGGAAGGGCAGGAACTTTCCCGACAAGCTGGACCTGAGCCTCAGCGACCTGAATGAGGTCCCGTCAAGGAACTGGCTGCACTTCCAAAGGCCACCATACTGGATCTGTCCTGAAATAAACTGAGTACTCTACCCTCGGACTTCTGTGGCCTCACACACCTGGTGAAGCAAGAACAAGTTGCAGCAGCTTCCAGCTGACTTTGGCCATCTGGTCAACCCCCAGCACCTGGGTCTCCTCAACAACAGGCTGGTCACCCTGCCTGTCAGCTTTGCTCAGCTCAAGAACCTCAAGTGGCTGAACCTGAAGGACAACCTCCTAGATCCTGTCCTGGCAAAAGTGGCTGGTGATTGCTTGGATGAGAAGCAATATAAGCAGTGTGCAAACAAGGTGTTACAGCACATGAAGGCCATGCAGGTAGATCAGGAGCAAGAGAGGCAGTGACAACTGGAAGTGGAACGAGAGGCAGAGAAGAAGCGGGAGGCCAAGCAGCAAGCTCAGGAAGCTCCGGAGCGGGAGCTGTGGAAGCGGGAGAAGGTGGAAGAGAAGGAGCGCCGGAGAAAAGAGTCATCCCTCAAGTCATCCAAGCGGGAGCAGGAGAAGAAGCCCAAGAAGGAAACAAAATCAGGCCCCAAAATCTAAGTCTGGCCTCACGTCCCCGAAAGCTGCCACCCGGGAAACACACTCAGTCCTGGGCTGCGCTGAAGCTGTTGCTGCCACTGCTGCTGCTGTGTGGCAGGCGGGCTGGGTGCCTGTCGGGTGACAATGCTGCAGCAGCAGCCCCTCTGTGCCAGTGTGAACACCGTCAATGACAATGCTCTCCAGGGTCTGCGCCGCCAAGAGATCCTCCAGTGGGTCCTCCAGACCGACTCCCAGCAGTGAGCTTGTTCTCAGCACCTGCTGCCTCCCAGCCCTGGATTCCTATGGAATTGGGTTCTGCTGGGTACAACCTCTTTTTAGTGTCAGATCTACCTGCCATCATCAAATGGCTGCCAGTTGTGTTCGAGACCTCCCCTTTATAGGACTTCTTTGTTCCTTTGTCAGGGTTCCCTAGTGGAATGAGGAGAAATGGGTGGTGGGCAGGGACAGTTACCTGCATGCCTAAAAAAATAGGCTTAGGGTGGGGAGAGAAAATCTAACCTTTTCTAGTTATTATACACAGCTGTGTAAAGGCAAGGTTCATTTCTACTAAATGGTCAGCTGTCACTACATTAAAAAAAAAAAAAAAAGCCAGGCGTGGTGGTGCATGCTTGTAATCCCAACATTTGGGAGACTGAGACTGGAGGATCTGGGTTCTCGGCCAGCCTCAGCTAACTAGTGAGGCCCTCCGCAACTTAGTGAGACCCTGTTTCAAAATAAATAATAAAAAATAGGGCTGCGGGTGTAGCTCGGAGGTAGAAAGCCCCTGAGTTCAATCCCCAGTACTGCAAATAAATAAATAAGTAAATAAATAAAATCAGGCTGGGAGTGCAGCTTGAAGGTAGAATGTCTCTGGATTTAATCCCCAGTACCACAAAAAAAAAAAAAAAAAAAAAAAAAAAAAAGATTGCTAAGCACCAGCAGGCTTATTGTATCATAAAGATAATTGTAACCAATATTTCTGAGTAGCAAAATATAACTAGAGGGCTTCCTATTTAGGCCTCAGACCTAACCTCTACTTTGCAAAGACCAAAAACTAAAGTTGAATAAGCTTTTTGAGGCCAGGAAGCCATTAGAGTCCCATTCAGGCTAACAACCAGAAAAGAATGCTGCTGCTTCAACTTATAAACCTCACTGGCCATATTAGTGAGGCCCCAAGCCAGGCACAGTGGCACACACCTGTGATCCCAATACTTGAGAGGCTGAGGCAAGAGGATCACAGGTTCAAGGTCAGCCTCAGCAATTTAGCAAGATCCTGTTTCAAAACAAAAAAATAAGGGTTTAGGAGTGAAGCTCAGAGATAGAATGTTCCTGGGTTCAATCCCTAGTACCAAAAAAAATGAGGTCACATTGTGCCCATGATTTACTTGATCTATTTCCTGAAGTAACACAGTAAATTTCTGCATTACTAACTAATGTATCAAGTATTTGGTTCAGTGGTTAAGTGATAGCCTTTGTTAAGCCTTGTCCTGGTGATTCTTCTCAACTCTGGGAACATCTCAATAGTGCATCAAATTTAGACAGTAAAGATGTAACTGTTATTTGATTCAAACTTAACATAGGTTTTTTTTGTTTGTTTTTCCTGAAGGAGAGGAAACCCTCTTCATTTATCTCGAGAGCGGTATCGGAAGCTCCATTTGGTCTGGCAACAACACTGCATTATAGAAGAAATTGCTAGGAGCCAAGAAACTAACCAGATGTTATTTGGATTCAACTGGCAGTTATTGTGAGCTCCAACTCTGCCTCAAGACAATCACAAATGACAACAGTAATAAAGACTGATTTAAAATTACAGAGAACTTTCTGAGGGCTGGGAAAGTATTAGAGGGTCTTTTGCTCCATGTCCAGATTCACGTACATCAGTAAAATATTCCTTATTGGAGGATTGCTTTCAGTTAGCAAACATGCTTCAAGGGGGAAAAGAACATGAGTTAATCTGTTTTATGTTCTAAAACACTAAAGAAATGCATGTTTACCCCAAGTGTCTGATACTGCTTATATTTCCAGGAAACTCATTCCCTTCATAGTCTGTTGTGTTTCATATCATTTCATCCACCTGATAAATGAAGTCACATCAAGCTGTAGTGACACTTTTCTTTGTTGGTTTACTCTTCTGCCATTTTGTATTTGGTGTTTTCCCCAAGTGTAGTTCAGCTAGCATTGGATCATTGACAAGATCCTAATAATCTGTGATGATGATCTGTCTTCATTGAAACTAAAGAGGAGATGCAGAAAACATGCAGTATATTTCAATTGAGAAAAAAAATTTTTTTTTAAAGTAGACCATTATTTCTCAATTAAATATCCTTAAAGTGCCACTTGCTGACTTAACCAGATACTAATCTAAATCTCTTTATGGATGGAGTACAAGTCCTGCCAGTGTAGAAATGTGTCTTTCCTGCTGTAGACTTCAGGAAGATAACTTATTTGTTATTGATTCTTGATAGTACAAAGAACTTGTAGTCCTTACCTCTGACTATAAGCAGATTTGTTGAGTTTGAAGTTATACTTTCCATTTTTCAAAGGCAAGTTTCTATAGTGAAACCTTTTATCTCTATATTGTGACACCATCCTATATGTCCCTCAGAAACCCAATACAGTTCTGATATAAACTATTTGTACAGTGAAGATAAGAAAATTCCCCAATGAATGGAGCATAGCAACTATAAATTACAAAAATCAGATTGAAGCCAATTCTGCTACCTTCTATGTCTTTTGTAAAAGACCAGATCCTTGATTTATCTGTGTGCAACCTTTTCATAAACTCTGGTTTTACAACTAGTATAAACAACCAAAAAAGCCATGCGATCCATAGTCTGTGTCCTGTTAAAACTAACATGTTGTGGTTGAACCATCTTGTTTATAAATAATAGAGCTCTCTCAAGTCTGTGCATAGACTTCTTTGTTCTTGGCTTTAACTTTTTATATCAAAAACTTGTGACATAAAACAGCAAACAGAATATGAATTGAAACCTTCCATTTTAGCTTCTGTCATCTGGGTAATGTTACCAGTTTGAAAGATGCATTCAAAGACTGTGTCTTATATTGCCTGTGTATACTACTGTCGTGTATGTGTATAAATGTTTTCCTACCTTCTTTTTGCTCATCAAAGGCAAGCAAGTAAAAATATATTTGCTAAGTGATCAGTGATACACATTTGGAGCTAGATTTTTTGGTATTTTATAAAGAAAAGTGGATTTTGCAGTAAGGGATTGGCATGAGCCGGCATCAGAATCACAATCATGATTTTCTACTTGGATACTTATATTCAGAAGGTATCAGGAAACAGATGCAACTCTAGTGAACAATTTGTAACAATTAGCAGGTGAGGATCAAAAAATTCAGTATTCTTTTTTGTCAGATTTGCCAGTATGATTAAATAATTTGAACATTTTTCTTTTTATCTTATATGATTTTGTTGGATTGATTGTTAGACTTGGAAGTTGTGGGCTAGAATAGGCAACAGAAGATGCTAACATTTTCCCTAATTGGTCCATGTTTAGCAAGGATAAACTGGCTTTATTTTAATGCTTTTTATACTTCATAAATCTTGGAGTTAAGCTATCAAGCTACCAGAGGGACTATCTGGCACTGGCCAGCTGATCCTTCCTGCCAAAGAACCCATTTCACATTGAGTTCTGCTCACAAAGATTAACAGCTCTGCACTGTAGATGAGTATATTTCCCAGTGCTGCCCCAGCCCAGGGGATTTCTAGTGATGTTCAAATGTCTTAGTGGTTTGCCTTCATCACTGCAATTTAATGATGCTTATGAAGTTTACTTACAAACAAGTAGCCAAGTCACTTTATTTTCCTTAGTGTAGCACGTGAAGGAACTGGTTCAACAGGATGGCTCCAAAACTGTGTTTTTCTAATATATGGTGAGGGGTTGGCAAGAATTATAATGATATAGTAAAGAAAAACACATATCTGTGTAATTAATTTATTATGTTGGTGTATGGGCTGTGAGTTCACCTTTTAGTGGTCAATTGTCATTTCATAACAACTATGCATTTTGGTTCACTGTGATGATGATCTATATTTAGTGACTGCAACATGTTTATACCACTGATTCAAATTCCATCCATGATGAAGTTATACAAATAATACATATATTGATATCTTTTATTGAAAAAAATGTAAATTTAAAACTTGTATAATGTTCTTGTGCTTTTTGAAATAAAATCTTATATGTGTATATTTAAAAAGAAAAAAGGGACTTCTCATGTTTGGGGATTTGGGTTTGAAGCATTCTACCTCTGAGCTACACCCCCAGCTCTATTTTTTATTCTTTATTTTGAAACAGTCTCACTAAATAGCTGAGGGTAGCCATGAACCTGCGATCCTCCTGTCTCAGCCTCCCAAATACTGAGATTACAAACTTGTGCCACCAAGCCCTGCTGGTACTGGAGATTAAACCCAGAGGTATTCCACATCTGAACTATACCCCAGCCATATTTTATTTTTTATTTTGAAACAAGGTCTCACTAAGTTACTGAGCACCTCACTATGTTGGATCAACCTTTGGTTCTCCTGTCTCAGTCCCCCAAGTACTGGGATTACAGGTGTGTATCACTGTGCCGACTGAGACCCTGTTTCAAAAAAAAAATAGGGCTAGGAATGTAGCTCAGAGGTAGAATGCCCTGGGTTCAATCCCTAGTAAGACACAGACAGACACACACACACACACACACACAACACCACTCCATTACAAACTGAATCCAAAAGTTAAAATAGACTTTATATCCAAAGCAAAAGAGAAAAGGGCTGCTGGGCATGGTGGTGCATGCTTCTAATCCCAGTACTTGGGAGGCTGACACAGGAGGATCGAAGGTTCTTGGCCTGCCTCAGCTACTTAGGCCCCTGCAACTTAGTGAGACCCTGTTTCAAAATACAGAATTACTCTGGTCTGACTTCCAGGTCCTTGATCCACCTTGAGTTGACTCTTGTGCAGGGTGAGAAAGTGGGGTTTATTTCCATTTTCCTGCATATGGTTAACCAGTTTTGCCAACACCATTTGTTAAAGAGGCTATCTTTTTTCCAGTGTATACTTTTGGCTCCTTTGTCAAAAATCAGTTGACTGTAAGTCTGTGGGTCTGTT
>PVLC010046738.1:0-11288 GCA_004027655.1 Graphiurus murinus | reverse complement strand
TTGTAATCCCAGCATTCGGGAGGCTGAGACCGGAGGATCCGGGTTCGCGGCCAGCCTCAGCTACCTAGTGAGGCACTCCGCAACTTAGTGAGACTCGGTTTCAAAATAAAGAATAAAAAATAGGCCTGGGGGTATAGCTCGGAGGTAGAATGCCCCTGAGTTCAATCCCCAGCACCGCAAAAAAAAAAAAAAAAAAAAAAGAAATTTGAGTTTTTCCTATCACAATAATTTAATTGCTCATAGTTATGCCAAATTTCTGTTTATTTTAGATCATGAATTTTTGAAACAGCTTTTATGTTTTCTCAGATATTCAAGTTTCTTATATTTTGTCTGTTAGCAGGATAAATACAAGCTTTCTTCATTATCTCACTAATGAATCAATGCCAATTTGTTTTAAGGATAATTAAGTATTTTAAAAATATGATGAGCATACAGATATTCTCAAGACTGTGTTAAAATGAAAATTCTGATTCATTAGTTCTAGAATGGGGACTCACTTCAGAGTTTCTGACTTTGCTGCTGCTTGGAGACTAGATTTTGTGCAAGATTCTAATAAGCTCTGATGTTTTTAAAGCATGTCGGATTGGATCTTTCCTGGGATTACTTTACAGAATGGTTCTAAGTAAATTTAACTCACACTTGATTGTCTTATTTGAATTCATTGGATATTTTCTTCATTCACTAAAGCACATATTCCAATTTTTTTTTTATTTCAGAGGAAAGTGAACATAAATGATAAGTATTCTGTACTTCTGTGTATCTATAACCTGTTTCTTTTTTCTATGTAATAGTTATATTGACTGTGTCAGTTATTATTTAAATAAATTTATCTGGGAATTTGCTAGATTCATTTTAACCTATTACATCCCATCATCCTATATATACATATTTACATATACCTATAAAAATCTATAATATTTTATAGGACACATAAAATTGCTCAATTAAAATTTCTACAAGTGTCCTATATATAAAACAATGGGACATAATGGGTTGTTAATGTACTAAATAAGACTTCTGGCTTCTCATGTTGGCTACATAACCACTAGTCTTGTTCACTATATTGGACTAAATCATAAAAGTCTTCAGATAAAATTATCTAAAGCCTAATAACCCTTAGAGTACAGCCTTGTATATAGAAACTATTAAACAAGTCTCACTAAGTCATGGGTAGACCTGTATAGAATAAAACTAATCTAATTGAGGGATTTTTGTACATCATAGTTCTCCCACTGCCATGACCAGCACGGCAGTTATTCTGGGTGAAGCACTGGTGTGGCAATCAGAAACAAGAGAAAAAGATTTTGGAACCTCCTAAAGGAGAAGGAACAAGTTTATTTGGAAGTAACAAGCTTATATAGTACAGAAAGGAAGAAAGCATACATAAGCACTAATGTAAATATGAAGCCAATGTTGCTGTTCAAAAGTTTAGTATTTATCTTAAGCCCACCGTTGCTACTCAGACATTCCCTTTGAAGTGTCAGCAGGAATATGTTATGGTTTAGTCCTGCCAACCACTTTCGCTTTCCAAGAGTAACATCCTTGTCCCTTGTCAAGAGAAGGAAAGTACAGCCTTCTGTTCTTTGCTGATGCTCAACATGGCTGACGACGCATTCACAATTCTTGGCCTTCGAAGATACTGACACTCTCATTAAGAAACAATTGAGCAATCGCCTCCAATAACCCACTACTTCAAACTTTAGACCACTTTTTACTGCTGATGCTTTGAAATTCCACATTCTTATTCATACTATATTTCATACATGTAAAATATATATTTAGTATATTTTATATGTGCTAAATTGCTGAGGCTCTTTCTAAGTTGCTTAGACTATTATCCAACCTGGAATCCTCACATTTTAGCATCCTATGTACTAGGATTATACCCACCCAACTTTGTGCATGTATGTGCACACACACACATACACACACACACACACACACACACACACACACACACACACATACACACACACATATTCTACCTCTGAGTTAAACCCCAACCGTTATTTTTCATGTTTTGTTTTGAAACAAGATTTCTCTAGGTTGCTGAGAATCATGCTAAATTGTTGGAGCTGGTCTTGAACCTGCAATCCTCCTTTCTTACCTCCTGAGTACTGAGATTACAAGTGTGAGCCATTATGCCCACTGCTTTGTTTCTGTTTTTAGCAAATTGCTTTTCTATTAACTGGTAGTGGGGCTTTCTCTATCAGATATACCCATTGTGAACATACTCTCTGTGGCTTGCATCTTTACTTTTGTAAAAGAGAAAAATCTTCCAGGATACCCAAACAAGAGGTCTGAGGGATGTGATGGATAATAAAAACTTATTTGACATAAGTTTACCATTGTAAGGAAATAAATTGTTTTGTTTTGTGTATTAAATCAGTAAGTATTTTCAAAGAATTTTATCTTTTATGGGTTATTTAGGTGAAAACATTAGTTTTACACTATTGGTAGAAGTATAAATCATTACACTTTAAAAGGAATTTAGAAATTTGCATCAAACAGATAAAAATATATATGTTGGGAGACTGAATCAGAAGGATCACAGGTTCGAGGCCATCCTCAGCAACTTAGCAAGATCATGTTTCAAAATAAAAAATAAATAAATAAATAAAAAGTATGAGGTATAGCTCAGAAGTAGAATGCCCCTGGGTTTAATCCCCAGTTCCAGGAAAAAAAATTAAAAATTACACACACACACACACACACACACACACATTCTCCATCTGATACTCTCTTTATAGAAATAAAATTTTAGAAACAGAAATATGTATAAAGGTATATATGAAATTACTATTTGTAAAACAAAACAGAAAACCATTTCAATATTGTCTTCTAATAATCCAAATGAAGAAATGTACAGTTTAATATCAGGTACTATTTGTCTTATTTGTCATGAAGATATGAGAAACTGTCAAGATGTACTATTAAATAAAAAATAAAAGTACTACCCATGAGTCCTGATGCCAATTCTAAAAATCAAAATGATGGAGGTGCTCTAGGAGAGGGTGGGGAAAGAAAGAATTAATGAAGGAAACACTTCCACTGATGTTATATACACAGATGAAATTATCTATACCAATCTCAGTATCATATATGGGGAAGGAGAGGAAGTGGGGAGGAAGCCAGGGGGTAGCTCACCAGGTACTGTGTGCATGTATGTCGCTATTACTCTAAACTACATTATGGTGTGAGACTACAATGCACCAATATAAAAATATATCAAAAATAACACACACACACACACACAGAAAATAATTCAGGAAGTTCTCAAATAATAATAATAACTGCTCATAACAGTGAGACTTGGGGCATTTTAACTTTCTTTTTGCTCTTTAATATATCTCTTAAAATTACCCACAATTAAGGAAGTCTAATTTTACTATGGAAAACAGTAATTTAAATAGCATCACTATTACACAGGAAATATTATTTCAGTTCCAAAATCTAGAAAGTGAACAATCTAAGAGAATGAGAGATGGATTAAGATCAATAAAACCTTTAAAATATAGATGTAAAACTGTGACCAGTTTGGTCTTTCATCTCCAAAATTCCCTAAAGACAATGTGTCTCAGAATGAAGAAGTTTCTAGAAATTAACAAGGAAGAAGAATCTATTCTTAAGACAATATATTATATGACTTCAGGTGGTAGGAAAGTCATTGGAATTTTTAATAACATATCTTGTTTCCTTTTGAATTTTGCAATTGAATTGCTAACTTTTTTCACCATTCTTTCCTAACCAAAGCTAAGAGGTAAGGAGGTCCAAGAATTCAGGTTCTTGTTTTACTAAAACCAATATTGGGTGAAGGTGTTTTGAGAGCATTTAGGAACATGCTTGCTGTTTCTTAGCAGAGATAGGTTATCAGAGCCTGAAAATGCCCCAAGAAAAGAATGCCGCTTTGAAGGAACACTTGTATATATCCCAAATTTTAGAGTTCGTGGGCCCATGATCACTTTATGAGCAAATTATTAAACCAATGTGAGATTCTGTCTCTTTAAAAAAATTAGTTTTATCACTATAATTTACAAAAATACAGCACACAGTTGGTTGACAAAATAAACCATCGCCAGCTTGATGAATAATACTAATGTGGCCACCTTCTCTCAGTCATGAAACAGAGTATTTCCATTACTTGATAAAGATTTCTCCTTCCCCTTTGTAGCAGTCATCCCCTCTCCACCCTACCAGGAAAACTCTATGCAATTTTTCCCTATTGATGATGATGATGATATTGATGATGATGAGGAGGAGGAGGAAGAAGAGGAAGAGGAGGAGGAGGAGGAGGATTTTGATACTGGAGATTGAACCCTGGGGTATTCTACCTCTAAGCTACACTCCCAACCCTTTTTATTTTCTTGTTTTGAAACAGAGTTCCACTAGTTGCTAAGGCTGGCTTTGAACCTATAATCCTCCTACTTCGACCTCTCAACTACTGGAATTAGAGGTGTGTGCCCCCATACCCCACACTATAGATTAATTCTGATGACAGTAGAATTTGACCAGTCTCTTGTCTGTCGTAGTTTTGCTGTTACTCTTTTCAATGCCCTACTTATTCTTTGGTAGGACATTTTGGCTCCCTCTCGTTATTCTAGGTCTCAATCAGCATCACTTTTCCAAAGAGATGTTTCTTAACTATCTTAACTAGTAGTCAATTTCCCATTTTTAAGATATGCAGAGTCATTACAGTGCTTCTCTTCCCTGAAGTAATACAAATCTGCAATCCTAGTGACTGAGAGGTCAGACACAACCTTAACAAAGGCAGCCCCTGGCAAGTTGGCTTCCTGTGGTTTGTAAACGTTACTCAGAGCCAAGCTGCAATCTCAGGGCTCAGTTCTAGCATACTTTCAAAAGGGGACTGCTTTATCAGCATTACCCAGTTTACACAGAGCCAAGCACAGCGTTATGACCAAACCTTTATTGATCAACTAATATGTAACCAGTATTATGTTTGGTCCCTTGGGATACAGAGATAGCTCTTCCTTAAACCTCCGCCTCTGTGCTCCCCATAGCATAGACTACATTCTGTATCATCATCCTCACCCCTTTATACTCTGATGACCCAGCTGTGTGCACATGCCCATAATTTGTCCCTCATGAGGAAATGTTGGTGTTATGTTATGATTCTCAGCAAAACATAGAGCAAGCATCAATAAGTACATATAAACAAATATCTTTCTACTTGATGGGAATGATAGGCATGTCTAAAAGTAACTAAGATACATACTTTCAGTTCTCCATATGTTGAATTTTATGGGTATTTATGCTGAGCGGGCAGGCCCATGGTCCAGACCTCACTTAGAAGATGATAATGCTTACAGGTGTGTGAGTCCTGTTGTCCTACCTTGTCATAGCATAAGTAATGTTTAGTCTCTGTATGATAATGATGAAGTCACTGACTAATCCTACCATGTTTTCCAGGGCCATAGGAGAAGGAAAGAAAGGCACAAACAGTGTGATGCTGGACTTTGCAGAGCCTGACCCTTCCCTACACCCAGGCAGATGAAGGCAGATGAAGCCAGAGTTTCATTTTTTTGGTTTCCAATTCTCAATGCACCTGTCTTAAGTACCCATCATAGAAGAGATTTGGAATTATCTTGTTTCTGAAGGTCCCAGCATCAGAAGTGAGTACTTACAAACAAGAAATTTGGAATTCTCTCATTTCTGAAAGTCTCTAGATGCCAGTCCTAATATTTCCTGCTGGACCTTGCATCACTGCAGGTTGGAAGGTGTTAGTCAATATCATCATCCAATTACATTTCATAGATAAGGGAAGAGATAGAAGAAATGGTCAAACTCTCCTCAGAATTCAGGCACTTGAACTCATTACTGCAGGAAAAAAGGAAGTGAGAGAGCAAGTACACATGTACAGGAGCACTTGCCACCTACCAGTTTGCTTTCCTATCTTTCCAACAATCTTTGCAACAATCCAGAAACAATGCTAAGCATCTCTCTATTTCCCAGGACCTAGAACAATGCCTAAACTTTTCATTTACAATCATTATTTAATATTCATGAGGAATTAGTTTCAAGGCCCACATATACCAGAATGCACAGATGCTCAAAGCTTCATATAAAATGGTGTTATATTTGCACATAGCCTATGCACATTCCCCAGGATACTTTAAGTCATCTCTAGATTACTTACAATATCTAACACAATGAAGATGCTATGTAAATAGTTGTGTTACTATATCATCTGGGGAATAATGACAAGGAAAACCCTATGCATGTCTAGCCCAGATGCAACTGCTTCCCAAATACTTTCCATCTATGGATTGTTTGAATTCACAAATGCAAAACACAGAGATATGGAGAGCTGACTGTGTATAGATGATTTAGTTTCTTTTACTTCCCAATTTTTTTTTTACTTATTTATTTTGTGCATGTGTGTGGCCTTGAGGATTGAAATCAGGAGTATACAAACTCCAAGCTAAACCCCCAGTCCCATTTTTACTTTTATTTTTGAAACAGGGTCTCACTAAGTTGCTGAGGGCCTTATTAAATTGTTTAGGCTGGCCTTGAACCTGTGATCTTCCTTTCTCAGCCTCCCAGGTATTGGGATTGCAGGTGTGCACCACCATGCCAAGCCTTGCTTTGCATTTTAAATGTCTCTGGGGACCACTAGTTACTTGAGTTACTAGTTAAAACCCTTGAGATTTCCCAGCACTGCTTTGTACTTACAGATAGAAAGAGGGACTTCACTTTTTCTTTGTCCATGGCTCCAGGGAAATCCACATCTTACTAATAATCTCACAGCTCAATATCAATGTATTATAAAGTCCATCACTCCACAACTGTAGGCTAATCTCTCTCTGCTTGCAAAGACAGTGAAGGCTCCTCTTTCCACATGATGCTGATAAAAAGGTATAAAGTGTTCCTTGTATTGACTTTGTGCTTTGTTTCCTTTTCAAAAATATACAAACAGGCTTACAGAAAACTCAGATAAAATTAGGGTCCACCATAATATAACATAATCCAATAATTTACAGTTAAATATTTCAATATTTTTCTCAGATGGAATTAAAACCAGGATAATTAAGGAATTAACAGAAAACTAGCATAAAGTGAGTGGTAATGTTTACACTTATGGCAAAGTATTTACTCTTGCAAGGTAAATGTCACATTCTGCTGCCTAGTATTTTAAAATTTACATTATGATGTGAGACTATATAAAGGCATATTAAAAATAAAACTTATAACTAATACTGATATTATTTGATTTGAAGTCTTCGTAGAATTGATTTTAACAATGTTAATCTGTTACTTTAAACTTACTTTTAGAATTTTAACTGAACAAGGTTTTAGAACATTTTTTAAATCTATAGAGTCACCTGCTTTCTCATTGTGTATCTACAAAAAACTATTTTATCTTCAAGCCAGTATCTGTCATTTTATAGTCTTTGGATTATAGTAAATCTCCCCCTAGTAATTCACAATGGTAAGACTTTGGGTGATAATTCTCTCACATAACTCTCCACCAACCTATTCGTTTGCCACTTACTCTCTAGCATCTACAGAAATGATGACCCTCATCTTTTGGAGGGCCAATTACTTCATGCTATGGATTCAGTCATCTATAACCTTCTTAAAAGCTCAAAGCTCACATAGCAATGAATCCCTCTCATTCTATATTTTCAATCTCCCTCCCACTATCTGCTGTATATTTACTCAGTTTATGGATTTGTCTGTTTCTATATTTTTCTTCTTTCAAAAATTCTCAATCCTCTTTACAGCATTCATGACCCATGGTCTATTTTTCTCCTTTCCTTCATTGCCAAGTTTCTAAAAATGGACAACTGCTTTTTCCAGGGTGAATGGTGTGCTCTAAGCTTCATTTTGTTATTGTTGTTTTCTTTTTTAAATTTGCATTTGATTTTTAAAAGGCCTCACCAGAATCCATGGTTTAAGCAATTTGGCAATGCTATTTCTGTAACACCAGCCAGGACACCATGTTCTCTTGGTTTACAAAGTACTCATAAAGCTATCTAGTCTTGTCTTGCATTATTATATATGGTCTTTCTCAAAATTTTCTACAGAACTCTGCCTTAATTGTATTTCTATTAATAATTTGCTCTCTGTGGTTGTTCACCACCATTGTTGGATTAAAATGATACATATACAATGATAACTTCTAAACCCATACTACTGTCAAAAATCTGGATAACTGTGCCTGTGGAGATTCATACCTACAGGGCCACTGCAGAATCTTGAATATTTTTACTGGATTTCTCTTACTAATTTCATAATATATTATATTTAAAATTCAAAACAAGAACTTTTCTTAACTGTCTTTATCCACAGAATCAGATGAACCTTAAAAGTCTATCAATATAAAAATAATTATCTGGCTTAGTGATTGACCTCCATATGTTTGTGAATGTACGTCATGTGCATTAGGGTGTTTCCCTTTTTCCACCTCCCATATTCCTCAGTTAGGTCTCCTTCTTTACTCATCTAAGTTTTTTCCTTCTTTGTCTGGAGTCCCTAAGCTGAACACAAGAAGGAGGGAGTGGGGAGGGAATGAGTGGGAACTAGGAAGGAGCTAAATGAATGATGTGTGCTTGTATGCCTCTACCATCCTGTACCTCATTAAGATGTATGATTGCAATGTACCAAGTTTTTTTAAAAAATGCTCTCACTTCCCTACTTGAAATAAAATAAAAACACCTCCTATAGTCAAAAGTTAAAAAAAATAATTATCCCTCCAGATCTCATTCACCAAATTATATGGGCATGTATTTGTGTATCACTATGAACCTAATTATAATGTATAGTTATAATGCGCCAATAAAAGTATTTTAAATATAAAAAAACTATCATCAAAACGTGCAAAATGACATTTAAAGTACTCTCCTTGGGTATGAGGGTAAAATCATTATATTTTTGCAAAATGTCCCTAATTATGAATGGTAGATAAATATTATCATTTAATTTTGAACTTTTAAATGATAGAGACATTATCTATTATCTTGCCTAACCTTCTTAAGTACTTTTTGTATAATAATATAAGTTGCTACTTCCATAGGATGTGAATATCATAAAGACAAATGCTACAAATCCAAGACAACATGAGAATCCTGAGCAACTCAACATCTAAATATCCTACTTTCCTGCTAACCGGCATCCCTGGCCTAGAGTCTGCCCATGCCTGGATCTCCATTCCCTTCTGTTGTCTCTATGCCATTGCACTCTCTGGGAACAGCATGGTCCTGTTGGTCATCATCTCCCAGCAGAGTCTCCATGAGCCCATGTTCTATTTCCTCTCGATGCTGTCAGCCACAGATCTGGGCTTGACTGTTTCAACAATGTCAACAACACTGAGCATCCTCTGGTTTGATGCAAATGAAATCAGTCTAAATAACTGCATTGTCCAGATGTTTTTTCTTCATGGATTCACTTTCATGGAATCTGGGGTGCTAGTGGCCATGGCTTATGACCGCTACGTAGCAATCTGTAACCCTCTGAGGTACACTACCATTCTCACAAATTCCAGAATCATTCAGATGGGCCTCCTAATGATCATACGTACTGTAGTACTAATAGTGCCACTACTCTTGCTCCTTAAGCCTCTCTCTTTCTGTAGAATGAATATTCTTTCCCATTCCTACTGTTACTATCCAGATGTAATTAAATTAGCATGTTCAGACACTCGAATCAATAGCATCTGTGGATTAGTATGTCTTACTCTGACCACAGGGATAGATACACCATGCATTATCTTGTCTTATATCTCAATCATTCGCTCTGTCCTCAGCATAGCCTCCCCTCAGGAACAGCAGAAGGCCTTTAGCACCTGTGTCTCCCACATTGGAGCAGTAGCGATTTTCTACATTCCCATGACAATCTTATCTTTGGTTCACCGCTATGGTCGGTCAGCCCCTAAAGTGGTCCATTCTATGATGGCCAATGCATACCTGATTTTGCCTCCTGTGCTCAACCCTATCATCTACAGTGTAAAAACAAAACAGATCCGCAAGGCTGTACTTAGTTTTATCCTTACAAAATAAGCAGTTATTATGTTAGAGGAGAAAAAAAACACTGATATAAGTGGCTTTCACTACAGAAAAGTAACCCTGGTTGATCACTGTCTATTTTATTTTGTCATATATTTTTAGTCATTCAACAATATTTAGTAAATATTTTTGTTTTCAGTCATAAAATATGATAGGTTAAATGGAGTGATTTAAAAAAAATGAAGCCATATATGCAGAATTCTAAGCAAAGACCTCTGGGAAGGTGTTCCATACTGGCCTGCAGGAGATGGAGACAATAGAAATCTGGAACCCAGCACTGGAGGAACCCTGGACACAAGTATAAAGCCTAGATTTTTTTAAATGCTCAAATGCTCAATTTGGTTTTTTTTTGTTGTTGTTGTTGTTGTTGTTTTTGTTGTTGTTTTTTTTTTTTTTTTGCTGGACCAAGGAGGGAATAGAAAGTTGCTGTTTAATGGGTACAGTTTCTATTTGGGAAGATGAAAATAGTTGGAAATTGGATTAACAACAAAGTGAATGTACCTAACACTACTGAACTTCACAATTAAAAACTGTTAAGATAATAAATTGTATGTTATATGTGTTTTCTTTTTTGTGTATGTGGTACTAGGGATTGAACCCAGGGGCATTGCACCTCTGAGCTATACCCCCAGGCTTATTTTATTCTTTCTTTTTGAAACAGGGTCTCACTAAGTTTCAGAGGCCCTCACAAATTGCTGAGGCTGGCCAAGAGCCTGCGATCCTCCTGTCTCAGACTCCCAAGTACTGGGATCACAGGCACATGCCACCACATCTGGCTCATATGTGTTTTTCTTTTTTTATATTTATTTAATTTATTTATTTATTTTTCATCTTTCCCTTATTTGGTGCATTGTAATTACACATCTTTGTTAAGTACAAGCTAGTATAGGTAAAGACATCCATGCACACATTTCTCATTTAAACCTTCCCCAATTCCCGCCCCACTCCCTCCTCTTCCCTCCTTCTCAAAGTCAGTTTAGTGATTGACTTTGATGTGTTCATAGAAAGTACATCATGTTCATTAGGGTGTCCTCCCTACCCCCTTCACCTTCCATTAAGTCAAATTATTTGTTCACCTAAGGATTCTCCTTCATCTGGAGTCCCTCTAAAGTCCCATTTTCTCCCTAGCTTCCACATATTAGGGAGAGCATTCTATTTTTAACTTTTTGTGACTGACTAATCTCACTTAACATAATGTTTTCCAGTTCCTTCCATTTCCTTGCAAATAACATGATTTTGTTCTTCTTTATGGCCGAGTAAAATTCC
>PVLC010046737.1:0-11329 GCA_004027655.1 Graphiurus murinus | reverse complement strand
CCCCCCCGCCCTTTTTTTTTTTTTTTTTTGAAACAGGGTCTCACTAAGTTGCGGAGTGCCTCACTAGGTAGCTGAGGCTGGCTGCGAACCTGGATTCTCCAGTCTCAGCCTCCCAAATGCTGGAATTACAAGCATGCACCACCGCGCCCAGCTGAAAATTGGTTTATCTTATCTTAGTTTTGATAAGGGGAATTTTAAAATATGACTGATGATTTGTCAATGATTTGAAGTACTGATTTGCTTTCACCTCCTGTAGGTACTCTTAGGTACTTCCCAGTAATATCTCTGTAAGCAAAATTAAAAATACACTTTAAAGAAAAGATTTATGGTAGCAAAACTGACTTGTCAGACAGTGATGTTATTCTCTGAGGTAATAAATTTTACATTTTTCTCCCTTTTATGAGTAAATTGAGGATATTATCTGTATTAACATCTCTTGGTATGGCAACTAAGGTGATCTTTGAATGCTGTTGGTAATTAGCTGTTATTTAAAAATACTTATCAAGGTTCTTTCTAGAAATTGTCTCACTTGTAGGTTTATTTTCTTTTCCTGTGACCTGAAAATATTATATGGTATTTTTTTTACATTAACATATTCATATATTCTTATAAGTACTCTTAAAATTTCATATCCAGGGGAAGTTTTTTCTGCAGCTGTAGAAATTATTCTTGGTCTGTTTTGTCTTTTTATGTAGGGTCTGTATTAGATACCAGCTAATTGACTTAAATGTGTTAACACTTCAGGTTGTGAAAATACTATTTGTAGAAAGTTCATGTACAATACTGTATAAGAACTACAGATTTCTAGTCTTATAGATGGGTAGGACAAGATCCAGTTTTGAAATGTTTTTATTAATGATTTAATTTCCATTTTGAATAAATTCCTAACGAAGGTGGTTAAGAATTGTTGTAAGTTCCATGTTAGTTGTCTGTATTCTACTAATTGCCCTATAGATGGCATTGTTACTCGTTCACTCCCCCCCCCACACAAAGGTCTATTATTATTTCATCTTCAGTAGTTTTTGATTTCTTAATATGATGTTTAAGTGATTAGTCAAAGTAGATCACATAGTATAGATCTCTGTGCATATAAGTATTGATTTTAGACAACAACTATTTTTCTCCTGAATTAATATCCAAATTTTTAATCTTTAAATTCTGTAACTATAGTTAGCATGGAATATTGTTGAATTAAATATAACTACCTATAAGTTTGTAATAAAAAGTGTGTTTTTAAAATGTTTTGTGGCCGGGAATGGTGGCGCACCTTGTAATCCCAGTACTTGGCAGGCTGAGACAGGAGGATCACAGGTTTGAGGACAGCCTCAGCAATTTGGCAAGACCCTTAGAAATGTAGTGAAACCCTGTTCCCAAATAAATAAATTAAAAAATAGGGCTGGTGGTGTGGCTCGGAGGTAGAGTGAACTGGGTTCAATCCCTAATACAATCAATCAGTCAGTCAGTATTTTTGTGGCTCAGAGACATTATGAAATTTTTTTTATTTTTAGATCATTATAAGGCAATAAATATAAAGTAAGATTTGAGCTCTTCTCTTAATGTCCCTCATTAGTTGTGCAAATTTAGGGAAAATACCTAACAGTCTGCAAGGTGATTAAGTGCAGAACACTATAACACTGTGTTGTGTTATGTATATGTATCTCAAAACTGTTAATACTTACTGTCTTCTATGTTGATTTTACATACATTATGTCACTAATAGTTAATTATGTGAGCTGGATATTCTTATCCTCACTTTATTTTAAGGAAATCCTCAAAGAAGCTAAGGAGCTGAAACTCATTGAGTTAGTAAGTGGCAGAATTATAATTTAAAAACCTCTCTTGATACAATTTCATGTTTTTCAAAGGATATTTCTTCTTGAGGCTGAGTTAAAGTACATTTAGCATAATTTTGGATTCCTGTTGTCTTTTCTTATCCTATGTGGCCACTTATATTTCCTGCTTTCCTTTTTTTCTTCTGTCCAATCAGACAAAGAACATGGTATTCTCTACCCTGTCTCTAAGACTTCTAGGTTGTAGATTTGTTTTGATCTCCTTTTTTGCTCATTTTGCCAGCTGTCATTTATAGATATTTTCTCATACTCATTCCCAAGTCCAGTTCATCAATGACTGTTATTTTAGTAGCTTCCCCATACCCTTGGCCTTTCCTTTCAGAATGAAAATAAACATATTTCCTGGTTTATTCCCTTTGGATCACTCCATGTATACCTTCACTTTTTAGCACTTGTTAAATTCATCTTTGAAAACTTCTTAGCTGCTGGTTTAATGTGTTTCTGAATGGTTTGGCTGTTTGTTGCTAAGTAGCAGACAACCCCCCAAAACTTGGAATAGCTTAAAAATAACCATTTTTGTGTATCTCATGATTTTGTGTTAGATATTCAGTCAAGGCATGGCTTTGGCCATGTGGTGTTGATAGATTATTTGAAGGTAGTCAGCTGATAGATGTAAATGGTCCAAGATGGTTTCAAAACCACCTAAATGCTACTTTGGTAGAGATGGCCAGAACTAGGCTAGGCTGGGACATCAGCTGGAGCCTACATATAGAGTCACCAGCATGACTGTTTCACTCCCAGAATATTATTATAACATGCTTGTATGAAAGCTGCAAGATTTCTTATGACCTAGTCTTAGAAATCCCAAAGGGACAATTCTGCTGCATTTTATTTGTCCTGCAAGTCACAAAAGTCAACTCAGATTGAAGGGAGGGAAATTAGGCTTTAGCTCAGTGTGAGAACTAGCAAAGAATTTGTGACTGTTTTTAATCTGCCACAGAAATTATACCAGTTATTTTAGATTGTATAAATTAAGGTGAAAAATGAATTGGTAGTAGAGAGTAAAAGTGGTTGCATGTATTTGCTTCCATGAACAAATTTAAACAATTATTGTTAGAATCAGAATAGCTGTAACTGGAGTTGATCTTCTCTTGGAGCTCAACCAAAATGCTTGTTGGGTTGATTTAAAAGGAGAGGTTAAGCCGGGTGTGGTGGCACATGCTTGTAATCCCAGTACTTGGGAGGGTGAGACAGGAGGATTCGGGTTTGAGGCCAGCCTCAGCTACTTAATGAGGCCCTCTGCAACTTAGTGGGACCCTGTTTCAAAATAAAGAATAAAAAATAGGACTGAGGGGTGTAGCTTGGAGGTAGAATGTCCCTAGGTTCCATCCCCAGTACCGCCCCCCAAAAAATAAAATAAAAGGAGAGGTTAGTTTTGTTAGCATTAGAACTATAAAATACATTTTCTTCTAAATATGTAGCCTCCCTCTAATACTAACAGTGTAATATCACATGCTTTCATCTCATGTTTAAAGTTTAAAAGTTAATAGGTATATGAGGTCCAAGGAGAGGCAAAGTCTCCATTTCTTACCTTCTGAGTTGATGTTATCGCTTTTCCTCTCTGATTTATATAACAGTTAAATATTATAAATAATGTTTTCTAAAATAAAATACAGACATATTTTACTGAGAGGAAAGAAAAATATTAAGGCATATTTTTGGTTAAGAAATATTGTAATTCATATTCAAACCTGTAAATAATTTAAAAGATTTTGACTTTTGTTCTGAATGAGAAAGTCATTGAGAATTTTTTGAGCAGAAGAGTGTCATGATTCTACCTATATTTTAACAAAACCACTAGCATATTATACTACTTAAAAGAGCATCAAAAATAGAAAAGATCAATTAAAAGTCTGTGAAGCAGGATGGTGACTCAGAAATGGTCAAATCCAGATGTATTTTGAAGGAAGAAGTTCATAATCCAAAACTGGAATGAGAAAGATAGGAGTCAAGAATAAATCCAAGGCTTGGTCAAAGCAGCTGGTGGAATGAGTTGTCTTCAGCCCAGATTGGCGGGAAGGAGTATTGTAGGAGTTGGTACAAAGAATTAGGAACTCATTTCAGAAATATTCAAGTTTGAGATTGTTGTTAGGGAGCCAAATAGAGATGTCAAGTGGCATTGGATGTACAGTATTAATCTGGAGTTCAGGATAGAGGTCCCTACTGGAGTCATTAGTGTATATAGGGTTTTTAAATCCTTAAGACAGGGAAATCACCAAGAGAGAATAAAGAAACAAAGTAGATAAGGGAATGGAAATTAAAACTTGGGCCAAGGATGTGGAAAGATGAGTTTTAAAAAAGAAAGAAAAGAAAAGCAGAATTAATGCCAGAGAAAGAATTTAAGGTTAAAAATACCAAATTGAGAAAATGAGTAAATAAAAGGTAAAGTTTGTCAAGAAAAATGCACCTATGTTTTTATAGAGGCAAATTTTTTTGAACCAAATAGTAAAATGTAAAACAAAACACACATACACACACACACACTATGAAATGATCTTGGAAAAAATAGTAATATAGTGGAAGTTTTTTTTCTTCGTGTGTGTGTGTGTGTGTGTGTGTGTGTGTGTGTGTGTGTATGTGTGTTAGTTACTGGGGATTGAACCCAACGGCATTCTACTTCTGAGCTACACCCCAGTCATATTTTACTTTTATTATAAAACAAGGTCTCAATAGGTTGATGAAAGTCTCACTATTTGTTGAGACTGTCCTCTAACCTACTATCCTCGTGTTTCAGCCTATTAAGTACTGGGATTACAAGCATGTGTAACCATACCCAGCTATAGCGGAAGACTTAATGTTACATTTTTAGTAGGCAGATCTAGTAGACAAAGAAAAGAGCTCTTGATCAGGTAATCATATTTTGATAGAAAATTAGAAAAAGCCTTTCTCAAAAGTCAGTTTATGCATCATATATGTGTATGTGGTAAAATACTTAGCAGATCTACAGTTTGATTTTGTGTAACATTTACTCATCACATAAAACTTACTGTCATAGTGGTAGGAGCTGGGAATATAAAAAGTTAACAATAATGCTGTTGTCATTAAATAGCACATAATCTAAAATAACCTAGTATTTATAAATAATTATAATGTGGTATTAATGCAGAAACAGAAGTATGTTAAGTATAGAGGTAACATGAGGTTGCCTAAATAAATCAGAATTTTAAAAGAATAACTTTAGCCAGTCGTGGTGGTGCACACTTGTAATCCCAGTACTTGGGAAGCTGAGACAGGAGGATTACAGGTTCGCAGCCAGCCTAAGCTACTTGGTGAGGCTTTCCACAATTTAGTGAGACCCTGTTTCAAAATAAAGAAAAAAAAATAGGGCTAGGAGTGTAGCTTGGAGGTAGAATGTCCCAGGGTTCAGTTCCTACCCTAGTCACACACACACACACACACACACACTCACACACCCCTGGGTTCAATCCCAGTTACACACACACACACCCCTTAACCAGTGGTTTTAAAGATAGAGTAGTAGATAGAGCAGGATAATCAGTTTGGCAACTACTCCTAGAGTTGCCCAGGGAAATCTGTGTAGAGTTGTGTGATAATTAAGTGCATACATGGCAATAATCCAAGTAAAGTTATCTTAAGTACATAACATAGTGTTGTTATTATCATTTTTGTCCTGAGGATTTAACCCAGGAGTATTCTACCTCTGAGCTATACCCCCAGCCCATTTTATTTTTATTTTGAAATAGGGTCTCGCTAGGTTGCTGAGACTTTTGCTAAATTGCTGAAGCTGGTCTTGAACCTGCGATACTTCTGTCTGTTTCCCAAGTACTGGGATTACAGGCATGTGCCATCATGCCCTGCTAACACAGTGTTGTTAAAAATGTTGTTTCCTGTTATGCATTCAGAAATAAACATTGTTGGAGGCAGGTGATTAGGCCTTTTAGGAAGAGGTAGTCTGTATCCTCAGTACTTGGTAGGCTAAGACAGGTGGATCACAGGTTAAAGGATAGCACATGGCAACTTAGGGAGGTCCTTTTTCAAAGTAAAATATAAAAAAGGGCTGAGGATGTAGCTCAGTAGTAGAATGCCCCTGGGTTCAATCCCCAGTACCACCAAAAAAAAGGACTAGGTATAGGCAGTCTTAAGTTTTCCACACAGCCATTTGTAGTGTTCTGAGTGAAATTAGCACCCAAATATTATTGCAGCCACTAAGTCTTTTGTAGTTTCTATTCTTACTTCGGATGCCTGTCTTGACCAAATCCCAGTTCTTTCCAGTGTTACTTTAAGCTACTCCGTATTTTGAAATTCATCAGGAAAATGAACTTTTTGAAAGTTCTTAAGTAGCAGAAATAAGCTTTCTTCTCTTTAGCTGTGGTTTATTGAGTTACTTTTAAAAAGGAGCTCCCATAAGTTGATAGAGGTTTATGAAAGGTAATTTAGCATATATATTCTTACTGGGGGCAGTACTACTCCCAGGAAATGAAAATTGGTTAGGAGTGGGGAGCAGAATCTTAATTATGGAACATTGGCTTAAGGAGCCTTGTTAGTACAGTAGGTACTTGTAGGTCTCAAAATCTGAAAAAAAAAAAAAACAAAAAACAGTGGTTTAGAATAAAGTGGCTATGTGTTGATTTCATGAGGATGTTTTACATATTAAATAAGATAATAGTAATGACTCTCTAAAGAGTTTCCCCCTTTTTTGGTAGAATTTATAAAGACCCAACAACTGGAAGTTGCAACAGATTTATTCATGGCATTAAAAAAAAATTATTTATCTGCTTAGCCATTACTTGGATGTTTTCCCTGTGATTATTTTTTGGAAACTTCTACCACTTTTCTTCAGTAAAACGGTAGTCAGTGGCAAAAGAGCCAGAAAGTCAGGACACTAGCAAGCTTTGCAACTGACTTTGAAGGTGTAATCTTAAACACATTATTTCATGTATTTAATAGTTCTGTTTTTAATTATGAATTCCTCCCTTTGTCTGTAGTACTTTTATCTTAAAGTTTTTTCATGGTCTATAGTCACTCCAGCTTTCCTTTTGCTATTGTTAAATGAACATCTTTTTTTTTTCTTTTTTCTTTTGTGGGTACTGGGGATTGAACTCAGGGGCATTCTACCTCCGAGCTATACCCCCAACCCTATTTTTTATTCTTTATTTTGAAACAGGGTCTCACTAGGTTGCGGAGTGCCTTCACTAGGTAGCTGAGGTTGGCCGCCAACCCGGATCTCCAGTCTCAGCCTCCCAAATACTGGGATTACAAGTGTGTGCCACCACGCCCGGCTTTTATTTATTTTTTTGTACTGAGATTGAACCCAGGGGCATTTTGTCTTCTGCCTACATCCCTAGTCCTTTTTATTTTTTATTTTGAAACACCCCTAAGTTGCTGAGGTCAGCCTTGGACCTGTGATCCTTCCATCTGCCTCCCAAGTATTAAGATGTGCCACTATACCTAGGCATCTTTATTCTTGTGTGGGACAAATATAGGGGATTGAACCCAGGGGCATTCTACCTCCAAGCTATACCCCAGCATTCGTTATAAAATTTGAAACAGGGTCTCATTAAGTTGCTGAGAGTCTCGCTAAATTATTGTGGCTGGTCTCAAACCTAAAATCCTCCTGTTTCAGCCTCCCAAGTACTGGATTACAGGTGTACACTACCACACCCAGCTCGTTTCTTTTACCTTTATTTTATTTGGATCTTTGAATCTAAGGTCTTTTGTAGAGGTATATACTGGAGCCTTGCTATTTTATCCACAATATGAGTGTCTCTGCATATTAAATGGTATTCCTATTTAATGTGACTTATCAGTGTGATTGTATTTACTCCTACTATTCTTCCTTTAGTGCCTTATTTTGTATTAAATATTCTTTTAGTATACTGTCAGTTAGCTTTTCATTGCTATGACAGATAACCTGAGAAAATCAACTTAGAGGAAGAAAGATTTATTTTGGCTCACAGCTTCAGATGTTCAGCCTGTGGTTGCTTGACCCCATCAGTAGGGCATGTGAGGCAGAACATCATGATTTGAAGCACACAGCAGGGCATACCTGCTCACCTCATTGCAGCAGGGAAGCAATGTGAAGTATATACTCGCAAGAGCAAGAGCATGCTAGTCTGAAGATGACCAGAAAGGCCAAGGACAATCTATCTCTTTCTAGGGCAGGCACCCCCAGTGACCTGCTACCTCCATCTAGGTACCACCCACTACAATTTTTATCACCTCCCAGTAGACCATTTAGTTATAATCCATTGATGATATCAAAGCCCTCATGATCCAATCTTTTCCCTCTGAACTTTGCTATTTTGGAGACCAAGCCTTTAACACATGAGCCTTTGGGAGATATTCTAGAGCCAAACTGGCATATACCATTAAAATTTCACCATAATTTTTTGAGAAAACATTTTTTGGAGTTATTTTCTTACTGGTAGCTATAAGGATTACTTGTGCATCAAGTAATCTCTATAATTTATCATAATCCACTTTTATAGTTGAATTTTTATCCCAGTGTAGTGGTGAAAAAAAGACTTTTTTTTTTTTTTTTTTTTTTGGCGGAACTGGGGATTGAACTCAGGGGCATTCTACCTTCAAGCTATACCCCCAGCCCTATTTTTTCTTCTTTATTTTGAAACCGAGTCTCACTAAGTTGCGGAGTGCCTCACTAGGTAGCTGAGGCTGGCTGCGAACCCGGATCCTCCGATCTCAGCCTCCCGAATGCTGGGATTACAAGCGTGCGCCACCACGCCCGGCTAAAAAAAGACTTCTTTATTGAAGATTAAGATAGGTGTGTCTAAGCCGGGCTTGGTGGTACACACTTGTAATCCCAGTACTTAGGAGGCTGAGACTGGAGGATCTGGGTCCGCAGCCATCCTCAGCTACTTAGTGAGACTCTTCGCAACTTAGTGAGACCCTGTTTCAAAATAAAGAATGAAAATTGGGCTGGGATGCAGTTCGAAGGTAGAATGCCTCGGTTCCCCAGTAACCCCCCCCCACACACACACACAAAGACAGATGTGTCTAGAATGGTAGCACTAAGTTTAAAAAATATATTGTTTTCTAAATCACAAATTTTTATACCTTTATAATTCTGGCTATTTCATATTTTTAAGGTATATTTTCAGCTTTAATGAAGTAAAATAGTTGAGGAATATTTCAAGGAAGCGGTAAGGCTTAAAGATGGTAAGTGAAATTATAATACAGAAATAGAGGATACATGGAATTTGTTCGATGAGGGAACAAATAGAGATATAGAGGGAAAAATAGCAATATAAGGAAATGTTGAGGATAGCATGTTTTGGAAACAATAAAAACACAAATCTGGCAAGAATAGGGAGTTTATGTTGGAATAGGGAAAATATAGTTAAAAGAGAGTCTATAGAGGAGATGGAATGTGAGATAAGACTTTGGAATTAAGTAGGTTTTGGGGTTTTTTTTGTAGTAGTAGTTAATTGTGCAAGTAAATGATAAAAATAGTTGTTTAAAGATGAGTCATTGAGTAGCTATATGATGGCAGCTGAAAATACCAAAGTCCTACTAAAGATTAGGAAGACTGATTAATAGGTCATTACATTAATCCAGGTGTCTGATACTGAGGCTTTTTTTTTTTTTTTAATTAAGATTAGCGCAGCCGAGCGTGGCGGCGCACACTTATAATCCCAGCAGTTGGGAGGCTGAGACTGGAGGATCCAGGTTCATGGCCAGCCTCAGCTGCTTAGTGAGGCCCTCCGCAACTTAGTGAGATCCTGTTTCAAAAAAAAATAAAGAAAGAATAAAAAAATAGGGCTGGGGCTGTAGCTCGGAGGTAGAATGCCCAGGTTCCATCCCCAGTAGCAAAAAAAAAAAAGATTAGCGCAGTAGAGAAGGAAAGGAAGAATTGACTAATCATAGAGAAGATGACAGAGATTACAAAGTTTATACCTGAAAGTTTGGATTACTAATGAATGAAAGCAGTGATAGAAATTTTAAGGTTACCAAAAATGATTTACAGTTTAGAAATATTTGAAGCGCTAATCACTTTTGAGATGATTGTCAGGCATATAGACACATTCACACATTTTATTGGCATTACAAATTATTACAGTATTATAAGAATTTATAATGCCAATAAAGAGTCATGAATTCCCACATAATGAAGCCATAGAGATCTTTCAAATGCCATGAAAATAAGTTAATTTTCAAGGAAGCATAGTTATGGCCAAATAGCTAGAGTTGGGACATGACCAAAGATAATGAACCATTGGAGAAAGTAGAGTCAGGAAGGATCAGACAAGCCAAAGAATAAAAGAGTTGTGGGATTTAACCCAGGGGCATTCTACCTCTGAGCTACACCCCGAACCCCCAGACCTTTTTTTTTTTTTTTTTTTGCGATACTGGGGATTGAACTCAGGAGCATTCTACCTCCGAGCTACACCCCCAGCCCTATTTTCACTAAGTTGCGGAGGGCCTCACTAGGTAGCTGAGGCTGGCCGCGAACCCAGATCCTCTGGTCTCAGCCTCCCGAATGCTGGGATTATAAGCATCCACCACCACGCACGGCTTTTATTCTTTATTTTGAAACAGGGTCTCACTAAGTTGCAGATGACCTCACTAAGTAGCTGAGGCTGGCCGTGAACCTGGATCCTCCTGTCTAAGCCTCCCAAGTACTGGGATTACAAACATTCGCCACCACACCCAGCTTTTTATGAAGATTAAATGGAAAAATAAGGAATTTAAAGCAATCCAGCACAGCTCATTGCACATAGTAGATATAAATTCCTTTCTCTCCCTCTGTATCTCAAATTATAGGCCATATATTGCCTTTATTTAGTCAACCTGATATCTCTGTTTATGTTAACCGTTTCTTTCTATAAAGGAGAATTTGTAGTATATTGAGCAATATGGGTATTAAAAAATATTGCCTAGAGTAAGATGTTTGATCAACTTTTTGTCTTTCAGATTCTGAACAGTTCAATATATACCATGTATCTGTAGTTAGTAGTACCATTTTTTTAAGTTTATTTTTTGTACTAGAAATTGAATTTAGGGGCACTCTGTCTCTATGCTATCCCTCCCCAAGCCCTTTAAAAAAAAAAAAAAACAGTTTATTTTGAAACAGGATATCACTAAGTTGCTAAGGCTGATCTTGAACTTGTGATCCTCCTGTCTCAGCCTTCAAAGTAATGGGATTACAGGTGTGTACCACCCTACCCACCCAGTAGCACTGTTTTTGAATTTTGGAATCATCCACTCATTCATTTATGTGTTAGAGCAGAGTCAGGCTTATTTTAAAGAAGATTCTAAAGCCAGATATGGTGGCTCAGCACCTATAATCCCAGCACTTGGGAGGCTGAGACAAGAAGATTACAGGTTTGAGACCAGACTCTCAGAACCTAGGGAGACCCTGTTTCAAAATAAAGGCTAGGGATATTACTTAGAGGTAGAATGCCCTGGGTTCAATCGTTCAATCCTCTATAACGCTCTCTCTCTCCCTCTCCCTCTCCCTCTCCCTCTCCCTCTCCCTCTCCCTTTCCCTCTCCCTCCCT
>PVLC010046736.1:0-11364 GCA_004027655.1 Graphiurus murinus | reverse complement strand
TTCTTCAGCTTCTGCTTGTTTTAGGTACCAGGCAATCATCAGATTCAAGGGAGAGCCCCTCCCCCAAACACACACAACACACTCCTTTAATAATACCACTTATTTTATTAGTCGTTAGAATTTAGAACAATTAAAATGCTGGTTTTCGGGGGGAAGGGAGTCGGAATAGCCATCAGATGGCTATAACCCCTTGGTTATCCTTTTTCTGTCCTTTAATTATTTAAAAAAAAAATAGTTTAAGTAGCTAGCCATGGTTTTCCCTAGCAGAGAAAACCACCACCTTCCTCTCTGGAGATTGTGCAGTTTTAAGTGTCCAGTGTCTTGGGATTCTCCTGCCTTGCTGCCGAGGTTTCTGCCTTGGAGCTGGCCATCTATGGACTGCACCTCTGCAACTGTGAGCTCAAATGAACTTTCCTCCTCTCAGTCATCCTTGTCAGGTGTTTTGGAGACAGAAACAGAAAAGCTGAATATAACAATTAAGAAGATGGTGGAGCAGAGTGAAAAAAAATTACAGCATGGGGGGCATTATCAACCAAGGCAAGTGAGGTGAGTGGGCAGAAGCGCAGGGGTCGCTGTGAAGCTTCAGGGAAGAGTACATGGTGTCGAAGGTGGAGCAGGATGCACGGATGGAAGATCAAGCCACAAGGGAGACCCAATCAGAATGTGGAGAGCTTTCTGGTCCAAACCAAAGCATCCATTTACATTGTTACTTTCAAGAAGCCTCTGCTTTGGGATGCCCTTCACGGTCCCCTATGATTAGGTCTAGGCTCTTATAGGTGCCCTCAGCGCAATGAATCTCTGTTTTATGGACTTATCACAGGTGTTATTTCAGTTCACCTACATGACAAGTGTAGCAGAGTCGGTCCTAACCCCTCCTCCTGGTCTCTCGAGAGGAAGGAGTTGAGAAAAGCATCCACTTGGTGGAGACGAGGCGGCAGTCCCCTCATCAGGAGACACTCGGATTCATGCTAATAGTTCAAGGTTGAGGCGAGCCTGGGGAAGAATACAGTAGTAAGGGCTGGCGCCACTTCCAGCCATAAGAAGTGAAAAAGTAGCCAGTCGTGGTGGTGCACACCTATAATCCCAGTTCTTTGGAGGCTGAGACAGGAGGATCATAGTTTTGAGGCCAACCTCAGCAACTTAGCGAGGCCTCCATAACTGAGTGAGACCTTGTTTCAAAATAAATAAGATAGAGCTGGGAATATGGGGGTGTAGCTCAGAGGTAGAATGCCCCTGGGTTCAATCCCCAGTACCTAGTACCACAAAAAGAAAAGTGAGAAAGTATGATCCATGCCCAGGAGGAACTTGGGTTAGTAGAAAGAGGTCCAGAAATGACGGAGATGATGAAGTCGGTGGGCGAGAACATTGGGACGGCTTCTAGAAATACCTTCCATATGCTCGGAGATGCAAAGAAAAAGGCTAACACAGTGAGGAGAAAAATAGAAGACTTAAAAAAAAAGAACCAAATGGAACTTCTCGAGATGAAAAATACAGTATCCAAAAGGAGAACTTAACTGGATGAGCAGTGGCTTCCACACCAGGGGTAACACTGTGGATTTGAAGACAGAACAACCCATCAAAGGCCACTGAGGAAAGCAATGGGAACGGGACAGAAGGTGCCAGAAGCCCTGAGGCAGTGTCTGCTGGGAAGCCTTCAGGGAAATGTGAACCCCGAACTGGCTTCCACTTGACAAGACAGAGATGGAAGTCAAGAAGACGTTCTGAAGCCAGGTGTGGTGGCGCACGCTTGTAATCCCAGTACTTGGGAGGCTGAGACTGGAGGATCCAGGTTTGTGGCCAGCCTCAGCTACTTAGTGAGGCTCTCTGAAACTCAGTGAGACCCTGTTTCACTTATTTACTTCAAAAATGTTTGCCAAAACATGCTACCACTGGTTGAGGATGTGCTCTGTGACATACTTTGTACCAGGTGCAGGAAACAGACATAGTTTGTAGTCGATTCTGGGAAGTAGACAAGTAAGCAGGCATCTGTGGGATGCTGAGTACCATGGTGATTGTCTGGACCACTTTCAAGGTCCCGCAGGTGCAGCCAGCCAGTCCCGAGGGAGAGAGTTCTCCTTAAATTGTGAGCCTGTCTGGTCATGCCCTATTCTGGACCTTGGGTAGGACAAATTAATGATGCTAGAGAGAAGTACCGGATTTAGGACTAAACCACCCCTGGTTTCTGCTGTTATTCGACTATTATTTCTTGCATCACCGCCCAGTGTTTGAGGGACACCTGGGCCTTGGCTTCTGCAGAGGAATTTGCTCATCACTGAAGCCTCAGCTCCAGAGGCCTTCCCTAACCAACCACCAACCACAATCCAAAACAGGAAGTTCGCTTCCCAGCTCCCCCCACCTGTGCACCCCCTTTGTGTTCTGTCCTCTCCACAACCGTTCTCTCTTTCCAGTTGACTGTGAGCACCAGCAGGACCAGGATGAAGGCATTTTGGCTTTTTTGGTAGAGCACTTTTATATTTGTGGCAAAATACATGCAACATAAAATTTTCCGTGTTAAAATATACAATTCAGCTGGGCATGGTGGCGCATGCTTGTAATCCCAGTACTTGGGAGTCTGAGACCAGAGGATCTGGGTTCGTGGCCAGCCTCAGCTACTTAGTGAGGCCCTCTGCAACTTAGAGCCTGTTTCAAAATAAAGAATGAAAAAATAGGACTGGGGTATAGCTCAGAGGTAGAATGCCCCTGGGTTCAATACCCAGTACTGCAAATATATATATATATATATATATATATATATATATATATATATATATATATATATATATATATATATATATATATATACATATATATATACATATATATACATATATATTTCATTGTCACTAATTATACCCACGATGATGTGACACTATTTTCTATTCCCAAAGTGTCTTCCACAGTTTTTGTGTTCTCCTCACAGTGCACGGCCTGTGTGATTTTAATCAATATTTATAGACCGAATTGTTGAATTGGTGCATGAATCAATCCAACTGTCTAGAGAATGGCTATAAATATGCAGCAATTAAGGTTTCCTTTGCTGCCATGCAAATATGACAGAGAATAGAGGCTACACATTTGGAACAAGTTGTCACTAGTCGGCTACATCAAAGGGAATGTATTTAGAAAGCGGACCTGCGCTAATGAGGAGTCACAAAGCATGCTTCTGATGAAGAAGCTGCAGGGCAGAATTCGATGACCTCCACGAGCAGGCGATAAATCCCCTTACTAAGACACAAATTTCACTAGAAGCAGGACAACTGGTCTTTTGCAGGTGGTTTGACTCCTGGCCGTGTGTAGGAAGTACTTCAAGTGTTTTTTTTTTTTTTTTTTCGGTACAGGGGATTGAACTCAGGGGCATTCTACCTCTGAACTACACCCCCAGCCGTATTTTTTATTCTTTATTTTGAAACCGAGTCTCACTAAGTTGTGGAGTGCCTCACTAGGTAGCTGAGGCTGGCCGCGAACCCGGATCCTCTGGTCTCAGCCTCCCGAATGCTGGGATTACAAGCGTGCGCCACCACGCCCAGCTCTTCAAGTGTTTTTGATGTTTGATACATGTCTCGTCTAAAGCAGGGCATATTGGTCTTGTTACCATCTTTGGAACTAAAGAAGTATATTGACAATAATAACTCTCCTCTGTGCCTCATTATCATGCAAGCTTGGCACACCGAGTGTAGAATGAAGGACAACTTGATTTCACAGCGATGGGACAGACAGTTCTAGAAGTTGAGACAGGACAAGGGAGAATGGAATAATGGTCAGAAATTTGGGGACATGTGGAAAATTCAGCCAAGATTTGTTTTATTCTAGTGTTATTTTCCAAATATATTAGACATGTGGTCTAACTTGCTAGCCCCCCGAGTTCACACCGCGCTCTGGGGACCTAGACATCTGACCGTGCTGTCAATCCAGAAGGCCTGGTGCAACCCAGCTCAGAGGCCACAGAACAAGGCCCACCAGCCCTTCCTCATGGGGGGGTCTGGTGGAGAGGGTCACCAGCACAGATGCAAGGCTTTCCTCAGCCGCCTACTGGTTCTACGACGCTATTCATTACTGAATTTTTGTATTCATACATTATGTAATCCTTATAATATTTGGGGGGGAGGGTACTGGGGATTATACCCAGAGACATTCTATCTCTGAGCTATAATGCCCCTAACCCTTTCTTTTTTTATTTTGAAACAGGATCTTGCTAAGTTACTTAGGGTCTCAATAAGTTGCTGAGACTGGCCTCAAATATGCAATCCTTCTGTCTCAGCCTCCCAAATACTAGGATTACAAGCATACACCACCATGTCCAACTTCCCTTATAGTAATTATTATAAAGCAAGCTCAAATTATTGTTTGACTTTTCCTCCTCCTTGAAATAGCACATAAATTGTTGTATACTGTCGTTACTCTACTGTGTTTTAGAAATAATTTCTGCTATCTAACTGTATTTTGGGGCCTGTTTTCTAACCTCTATCCTCTCTTCCTACTCTTCTAAAATCTAGTGAGCACTACTCCTCTCTCTACTTCTTTAACTCTTTTAGCTTCTACAAATGAGTGAGGGCATGCAACATTATCATTCTATGCTCGCTTATTTCACTCAGTAATGTCCTTCAGCTCTATCTTGCCACAAATGACAAGATTTCATTCCTTTTTCTGGCTCAATAATATTCCCTTGTGTGTAGATACACTGCATTTTCTTTATACTTTCATTCAGCAATGGACACTTCAGTTGATTCCAGATGGTGGCTCTTATGAATAGTAAGATCTGTACGGGAGAGCAGATATCTGTTTGAAATATTGATTTCATTTGCTTTGGATATATACCCAGCATTAGGACAGATACCGATATAGTTATCCTATTTTTAATTTTGGAGGTACCTCTGTACTATTTTCCACATTGGCTGTAGTAATTCCCATTCCCACTAACAGTGTATAAGAATTCCCCTTCTCTGCATCTTTGATAGCATTTGTTGTTTTTTACCTTTTTGATAATAGCTGTTCTAAGTGGGGAGAGATGATATTCCATTGTGGTTTTGATATGCATTTCTGTAATGATTAGTGGTATTGAACTTTTTTCATATACTCATCACCTATTTACATGTCTTCTTTTGAGAAGAATCTATTTAGATCAACTGTCCATTGTTAAATTGGCTCTGTTTTTGGGGGGGGGGATCTATTGAGTTGTTTGGTTTCCTTACATACTATGGTTTGGATCCTGGATGTCCTGTGTTGCATACCTGGTCTCCTGTGCAGCAGGGCTCAGCGGCAGAGCTTTCACGGAGTGATTGGATCATGAGAACGCCACCTCATCAGTAGATACCTGACACCTTTGGGACATTGATGGGTTCACAGTCTGATGACATTATCGGGATGTGTGGAAACTGAAGGAGGTGGGTCACGGGGTGTGCCATGAAAGGGTATATCTCGTCCCTAGACCCTTTCTCTTTCTCTCCCCCTCTCTCCCTCTCCCTCTCCACCTCTCCTCCTGTCTCTCTCTTTCTCTTTCTCCAAGGCTGCTGTGAGCTGAGTAGCTTTCCTCTGCCATGCCCTTCTGCCATGGTGTCATGGGCGGGGAGGACTCTGAGGAAGAAGCAGAAGGAACAGAAAGCCTGTGCCGGTGGACAGAGGCACCCGGCGGCCTCCAGAAGTGGACTCCACAGGCAGCTCTCTCTCTGTGTTCTGCTTGTGAGCCTCCCCAACACTCATTCCTGCCCTGACGCCTTCAGGACATTTGTGGATCGAGTTTCTCTTTTTTGATATGATGCTGCCATCCATTCTGTCTGCTTCTAGGAAGGGGCAAACAGCTTCTTGCATGATAGCCGTGCAAGTAAGAAAGGCTCTAAGGACGTCCCAGCCTGGCATTAAGTCCCACTCATTTACTTCTATTCCACATCAGGGTCCATAGCTATGGTACTCTTACAGATGACCATTCTGCTTGGAAATACGCAATCTGTTACACTTATTTGCAGATTTAGACCTAAATGACTTGAAATAGTTTGGAGGTCTTTCCTCCATATCCATTCTTGAAATGGGTCTCTCCTAAATGAGAATGGATTCTTATTCAAATCTCTTTCAACAAGAAGTTAGATTAGGAGTTGTACTTTATATTAGTCAATTTTCTGTTGCCGTAACATAACACCTGAGGCTAGAGAGTTTATGAAGGAAATATATGTTTTTAGCTCACAGTTTGGGAAGCTGAGAGTCCAAGATCAAGTCACCCCCATCTGTGTGGTCCCCGGTGAGGGCCCCCTTGGTTGGGTCAGAGCATGGCCAATGGCATGGTGGGGGGAGTGCATGCAAGAAGGAAAGATCACATGAGGCAGAGCCAGAGAGCAGAGGGAAGGTCGTGCTCTTTTATAACAACCCACTCTCCTAGGACTCACTCATTCTGCCTGATCAGCACTAATCTCTTCCAAGAGCAGCACACTGTGACCTGGTTACTTGCAGTACATCTCACCTTCTAAAGGGTCTACCACCTCTTGACACCTCCACTTTGGGGACCAAGACTCCAGCACACGAACATTAAACCTACAAGCACTTTTTCTGCAAAGGGTGACATGGTAAGTATTGTAGGCCTTTTACGCCAAATGACCTCTGTTGCAAAAAACTCAACTTGCAAACTGTAATAGACAGTGTGTAAAGAATTAAGGATTCCTATCTTCCCAAAAGCCTTTATTTAGAAAGGCAGGCAGCAAGCAGAATTTGCCAGGCCCTGGTTTGCTGAGTCCTGCCCCAGATACCTCTTTTTATACACTCACTTTCTTTTATTTTTCTGTACTATTTATGACAGTTATCTGAGACTTATTACAGTTCCTAAATTATCATAAACTATATATTGGCATGATTTTCTTAAATTTTTTAAATATTTTTTTACATTTTTTATAAAAACACAACAAATGCCACAGGGGTACGTTTTCATTCTTCTTCTGAACATGTGAATGTATATTCATGCAGTTATACCTTGTACAGGTATTCCATTTTTCTATTTTGTGATTTATACTCACATTCTTTCGTAGAGCTATTATTATGAATTGATACATTCTGCTCAGTTATTTTTAAAAGATTATTCATAAATATCTTATTATAGCTATAAAGCTGGCTTGCAAAAATTCTTCTATTGTCAAATATTGGCTTTTTTCCCATTTTTCCCCAATGAGATAAATAGGACTGCTATGAAATTCTTTTAGTACTATTGACATACAGGAAAGTTAAAATAGAATTGTGAGAGTTATGTTACTTCTGCTAGCTCTACTAATTATTATGTTTAAAACACAGTAACATTAAACCCGCAAAACCACAGCCAGATAATTACTCTTTTTTAATGCAACGAGATTGGATTGCTGCATCAGATTGAGTGACCTGTCAGAAGACTAACCTGATTTTTACTGAGATAAGTGTTTTGATCTGAAATCCTTTTTCTTCTGTAGTTCGCTAGAGACCTCCCATATTTCCTCCCATATTTGATGGTGTGGTTCAATATTACTATATAAACTCAGCTGTGCTGATGGCTCAAATACTTCCACCTGTGTGCGAATACTGCACGTTAGTATTCAAAATCAGATAGTTCCGTAAACATTGTCAGTAACCTCATAGTTACCCTGCAAGAATTGTCATGCCCAAGCTCAATATTTTCTTTTTTTTCCAAAAGGGGAAAGAAACCTGAATCTATATCCTGTTGGAATAAAAGGCTTTTCCCAGCTCAGAGCTCAGTACTGGCTGGAAATTCCAGGGCCAGCAGTAGACTCTTGCCTTTTAGACCTGTAGGTCACTGAAATCTCCAGCAGTAGCAGCAGCAGCAGAGAGGAGTGGGGGCACATCATAGAGAAGCTCCAAGGCCTTCGTTCCTTGGTGCTCAGTAAGTTCTCATCCAGCCCAAGCACCTCCCCAACACAAACCACCTAATTAAAACCACTGAGACACCTGGGCGCCCTAAGAGGCACTGGTTCATGACTTTTAGTACACCCTGTTTCCTTCTTCAAGCCCGTAAGCCCCACAGAGTAATCGCTGCAGAGAAGGGGCATGCCTATACATCAGTGCTTCTCAAGTTATCACTGGTAAAGAACCTATTTTTTGTTTTGTTTTATTTTTAAGACACCATCAATTAAAACTGTACTTCCATAAAATTCAGTAAAAAAAATTATCAGAAAAATAAATGAAAAGGAGGCAAGATATCAGCTTTTGCACTTATTAGAGACAACTCACTTTTATTTATTTACTTATTTATTCTGGTTTTGGACAGAGGACACATCAGATATTAAACTGAGAAGAATGGATACTACACTTGATTTTAGCCAAAAAAGTAAGATACAGTCTATTTTTTGAAGACTAGAATTAACATAAATATATTTATTATGTAATTCTGTAAGGTATTATATTGTTAGTGTTCAATATAGTCAGAATAAACATAGCTCAGGTGAACTTACAAAAAAGATCCCATGTTTCATTAAATACAGAGACTTTACTCAGCTCCAGGTAAATGGGTCTGAGCCCCACACCTGAGAAGCAGCTGTGCGGAGAGGTGGGCTCTAGAGACACAAACCTGGCCGTGTCCCAGCCTCTAACTGTGTGTGTGACTTGAGACAACCCACTTTCTTAGCCTTGGGGGGTTTTGGGGTTTTTTTCATTTGGAAAGTGGAGATAATAATAAAAATCAAATAGATTTGCTGTTAGGCTAAAGCAAGACAATGCATATAAAATGCTTAGGGTAATATCTGATGTGGTAAATGCTAAAAACTACAGGCGGCATTTCTGTTAAAGGATCCCTCAGTGCAGGATAGTTTCAAGTAAATTTAGTGATGAAAAATATCAGCAGCTGGTACAATCTGACTTTGGTGTCCCATCTAATGCACAGTCAGATATGTATGAAACAGAATAGTAGGCTACTGAAACCAACAGAAGGGTTCAATAAGGCTGTCAGATACAAATTAGATTTACACTATCAGTACCAATAAGAGATTATAATACCAATCAAATGCTTCTCATAGTACAAAATTCTCTAAAGTTTCCAGGAAGAGATAGGGAATGCATTTTATGGGTAAATGTTAAGAATTCTGCTAAAAGACATAGAAAAGGCTTGATGAAGGATATAATAAATTTATCAGCTCTCCCTTGTTAATCTATATCTACAGTATGTTCTAATATAAATTTTAGCAGAAACTTTTGAGAAACTAATTTCAAAATGAACATGAAAAAGATTAAGATTCACAAAAACTAAGGCAGTTATACACACACTGAGAGAGAGAGAGAGAGAGAGAGAGAGAGAGAGAGAGAGAACTGACCCTTTTTTTTCTTTTTTCGGTACTGGGGATTGAACTCAGGGGCATTCTACCTCTGAGCTATACCCCCAGCCCTATTTTTTATTCTTTATTTTGAAACAGGGTCTCTCTAAGTTGTGGAGTGCCTCACTAGGTAGCTGAGGCTGACCCCGAACCTGGATCCTCCGGTCTCAGCCTCCCAAATGCTGGGATTACAAGTGTGTGCCACCACACCCGGCTAGAACTGACCCTATTAAAGAATACCAGCACAGCAGCAGATAAATGAAATATGCAACAGATTTAAAATACTAAGGAATAGAGCATCAAATAGGAAATTCGATATCTGAGATGGGGAATAGATAAACTGTGTTAAGAAATGGTTTGGGGGGAAAAAAAGCTGCCTCACTAATTTGAGAAATACAAATTTAGATTCCAACTTCATGCCATGTAGACATCAGATGGCCTAAAGACCTAAATGTCAAAGGCAACATTTTAAAGCCAGTAGGAGAAAATATGGCCTCAGGGTGAAAAAGATATTTTAAATAAGACACTACGGGCACACACTATAAAGGCAGGAATTGTTGGTTCTGCCTACGTCAACATTAAGGATTTCTATTCAACATGGGCAGGAAAGACAGCATCAACAGATGTGTATGTATTAGGAAGTGATTTTAGCCAAGTTGAAAATCAATGAGATTGATACTTAGATTATAAGAGAAACGCCTACTAATCATTTGTAAAAATGGATGAAGAATATGACTAAGCAGTATAGTAAAGGAGAATCCCAAATGACTCAAGTCATTCTCAACCTCACCGGTAATAAAAAAAAAACTAAAGCAAATGTAATTTACCACTTAATGCTCAATCGAGATAAATTAAAATTTGGAAGTTAGAAGATGCGTGTAGGGCCATACAGAGGGAAATGCATGTATGTTGGCATCGCTTTGAATCTCATTATGATTTATAATTACATTGCACCAATAACAGTATTTTAAAAGAAAAAAATAAAAGAAGTTAGAAGACTCCAAGTTTTCAATAAGCTGAAGGAAGCAGGAGCCCACGTGCATAGCTGGTAGGAGTGGGTATTGGCACAGTCTTTCTGGAACGTAATCTGGCAGCTTTTAGTGATGAGTATCTGTGTACCCTACAATATAGCAGTCTCTTTCCTGGTAATGTGCCTGAGAAATTCTCGCCCAGGCCCATAAGACACCACATAGAAAAATGAACACTGTAGCATCATTTGCAGCAGTAGATAGCTATCGGTCAGCAGACGGAATGGTATTCAGCTGCCAGATGCAAGAATCTAGCGTGTATTTGTCAAGACCATGGCATTGAGAAAAGACATAAGAAACATAGTGAGACACTATTATGGGAACTAAAAGCACACGCATACACAAAATGCTACGGCGTGTTTCTCATAGATGCACACACGTCAAGATACACATATTGCACGGCTTTGAAAGAATGCCTATGAAATGGTGGAGATGAAGAGAGAAACTAAAATAAAACAAGAAAGAGGCTTGATGGGAACAAATCTGAGTATGCTACGAGTTGAAATAAGATTAAATGAGATCTCTGCCCCTAAAATCCAGACAGTATTTACAAAGCAAATGCAACGTGGAGCAGACCAAGAAGGCACAGACTCTGGGTGGAAACCTATGAGCCCCACAAAATGGAAAATGCACACTACCACCCTGTTCTTAAATTCAGACTCTTTTTCAATCTCAGGAGGCCCTTCTCAGCTTCACAATGCCGGCACTCACTGGCCAAGTGGGGAGGACGTGGCTTCTCTTCCTGGTGAAGTGGTGACACAGACTCCCTGGTTGCCGTATCCTAGGAACGCTCCATTGTGTTCCTGCCTGAGCAGCATTTTCCATGTTCCTCCTCGGCATGCTGGCAGAAGCACATGTCTGCATCGTGGCCATGCTCCAGGGAACGGGAAGCCAGAGCCTTACTCTGGGCGGGCATCCAGAAAAGGGATCTGGATTCCACAGCTGAAGAGCCCCAAGCTTTAAGGAGGACCCGAAACCTCTTTGTGCCTTTGCAGAGGAAGGAAGGAGGAGGAGGAGGCTGGGAGCCCCTGGTCTTCCCCAGGGCTGTGTGCCGGCCTTACCTTGAC
>PVLC010046735.1:0-11319 GCA_004027655.1 Graphiurus murinus | reverse complement strand
CCCTGGGCATGAGGAGGGTAGGGAGGCTCAGGACGAGGAGGTGGTGAGTGACAGCTGGCAGAGTACCCAGAGGGCATGGGACCTGGGCCATCTGCCTAGTGGGACGGATTCAAACCAGCCCCTGACCTTTCCCCGGGCAATCTGTTCCCATCTTATCTTGTGTCTACTTCTGCTCGGAAGGGGCGAGGCCAAGCTCATGGTGAGTGATGACAGAACTCAAGATGTGTTCTTCTTCAATATGATTCTTATCTTGAGGCGGGGAGTATGCGGGCGTGCAGAATCCCCCCGGCGGATTCCACACAAAGACCTGGGTGGGCTCTGAACTTTGTGCACTCTGAGAAAACTGTTGGACAGAGATGTTTTACAAGGCTGAAGCAACTTTAAAACAATTCTGTAGGGCATCACATTTATCCCACTAGACCCAATTGATTCCCTTGAGCCAAAGATGACTCTTTTTCTTTTGCCAGATGTAGTTTTACCAGCCCTTTCAATCTTCAGATGGGAAAGCAATGACTATAAGTTTCATTTTATTTTTTTAAAATTTTTGTGGTACTGGTGATTGAACCCAGGTGCATTCTACCTCTGAGTTACACCTCCAGCCCTATTTTTTATTATTTCTTTGGAAACAGGGTCTCATTACGTTGTGGAGGGCCTCACTAAGTAGCTGAGGCTGGCTGCGAACCTGCGATCCTCCTATCTCAGCCTCCCAAGTACTGGGATTACAAGCGTGAGCTATCATACCCGGCTTTATAAGTTAATTTAGTATAGAGGAGCTATGTCTGCATAGCCAAGAGGACATGCAGACTGAAGCAATCAACTGGAAAATTTAGTCAAAAAACTTGGAGGCGTTCTGACCAGAGTGTTGACACCTAATGGGATCCTGGTTTTAATTTTGTAGTGTCCAGATGAACCAAACCAGTTTTGCTTTGGTTCATCTAACGGCTCGCTCTTTTGGAAGTGCCCTGGATTCGGTGCTTTGGGGAACTTTTCTCCCTCTGGTTTGCTCTGTACTGATTAGTGTTGACATGGAATCCCAGAGCCATCCATCCATGTTCCCCTAGGACACTCCTGGGCTGTGAAAATACAGCGACCACAGCAACCTGGAGGCCAAGATGGACTCTGTTCCCCTGACGTCGTGGCTGGAGGTGCTCCAGCCCCGCGCTGGACTGTCACCTCGCCATGAGGCTGGTGTGTCCTCCAGCCGTCGGAAGGGGGGCTTGGGCTGCGTGACCTGGCAACAGATCCCAGCTGAAATAGGAAGCAGCCTGCGAAAGCCAGGGTGGAGGCGGCCGTGGCCACCCTCACGTTCCTGAAGGACACGGGGAGGAACTCAGGGGGCTCCCGGGGTGCACCGAGGCTGGAGTGCGGGTCGGGGTTATTGAACAATTGAACATCTTTTTGGGACCATAAAGAATGTCAGAAGCACAGCATGCCCTGGAACCCAATCTTCTCTGTTTTATGTTTGGGGCTTGATTGATAGATGCCTTCATTTTTTTTTTAAAGGGAATTGTGGTCCTTTAGTGAGATGAAGCAGTTGCCTTGAGCGTTCTCCTGGGGTGTGACAAGCACTGGTGACTAGCCTCCCCCAGGACTCAGGTCCCCCTGGAAGAGGGGACTCCTAAGCCCCAGCCAGGCCGGCGGGAGCGGGCAGGCAGCCCCCAGACTGCCCAGCGCAGGTTCTCAGCTCATGTGACACCGGAATTGCCTCGTGACACCTTAGAAATGTCGATGCCGGGGCCCGGCTCCAGACCAACTGGATGGGAACCCTGGGGGCCTGCAGACATGGGGTGTTTAATGTCTTGCTAGCCATTCTGCTGAGCGGCCAAGGCTGAGAAGCTTCGAAAGGGACGGGGACCGGGATCAATGTTACAAATGAAGGCGTGAAACTCAGGGAAGAAATGTCCTGCCAAGCTGTGCGGCCAGGTCCTGTCTAGGCCGCCTTTACTTAGGCCTCTACGCCCCGTTCCACCTCCTCTTCACTGTGGTCTGCAGCCATGGGAGCACTCTGCAGAACAGCTCAGGCCTGGCCTCTCCTCCAGACGCCTCACACACGGCTTGCGACCACGGTGTGCACAGGAAAGCTCCAGGAGACTTGGCTTCTCACAGGGACTGCTTCTCAGGGGACCTTGTGTCCAGGAGCACTGCTGAGCTCAGCACAGGGAGCACCTGTCTCTTCGCCATCCTCCCAGACATCTGTCACCACTAAAGGACTGCAGGGGACCGCAGCAGCAATGTGGAAACTTTCTATTCTACACCCAGCTGTCATATGTGCCTGCCGCATCGCAACAAAAATTCCTATCCAGGTTGCTGACAATGTCGTTTAATTACGTCTCCCAGGCATTCCGGCCTTGCTGCATGAAGATGTCCATGTCCTCTTGCATTTAAAACAAATCTAAGCCGGGCGAGGTGATGCATGCCTGCTTGTAATCCTAGTACATGGGAGACCGAGACAGGAGAATCACAGTTTTGAGGCCAGGCTCGGCAACTATGTGAGGCTGTCTGCAACTTAGTGAGATCCTGTTTCAAAATAAAAAAAAATAAAATAGGGCTGGGGGTGTAGCTCAGAGGTAGATTTGCCCCTGGGTTTGATCCCCAGCACTACAAACAAACAACAAATCCAATAATCTATCATCTAAATTTTATGGTATTTAGAAAAATCTCCTTATTTAGATTAATGGTTTCCAACCCTGGCCACATTAGACTCAGCTGGGGAGCTAAAAGAAAACACTGCCACCTGCTCCCCGGGATTCTGATAGCATCTGTCTGGGTGGGGCCAGAGCAGTTCTCTCTCTCTCTTTGCCTCTCTCTCTCTCTCTCTCTCTCTCTCTCTCTCTCTCTCTCTCTCTCTCTCTCTCTCTTTCTCTCTCATTTGGTAGCAGTGGGGATTGAATCTAGGGGCATTGTACCTCTGAGCTATACCTGCAGCCTTTTTATTTTTGGTTTTGAAACAGGGTCTCTCTAGACTGCTGAACATCTCTCTAAGTTGCTGAGGTGGGCCTTGAACCTGCAACCCTCCTGTCTCAGCCTCCCAAGCACTGGGACTAAAGGCATATGTACCGTGCCTGGCTGGCACACACTCCTTCAAGTGCTCCTCGGTGGAATCTGCTGTGTAGTCTGTCTGTGAACCGTTGTTCCTGGTGATGAGACCGGGCTCCGAGCTTGGAGCTCCCTGCTGGGATTTTAGTGCTACAGCCATTACATTTTATTTGTTCAACCAATGTATGTTTAAGAGGGAAAACATTTTTAAATCCTTCCGTAGGCATCTTTTCTCCCAACAATCCATACACTCTCTTCTTCACCTTTGCGAACTCATTATGGCTAAGGTAGAGATTGAACCCCCTTGGGAAGAAGAAAGTAGGGGTGTCAGGAATGGGATTTGTAACCCTGGGTGCCTTTATTTACTTTTTTTCCCTCTTTTTAAAAATGTATTTATTTATTTTTAATTGGTGCATTGTAATCATACATCTTTGTTAGGCTGGGCGCCCTTTAAAACCACCCAGGGAGCTGTAGAAAAGTCACTGGTGCTGAGGGCTACTCCACAGTCAGCAAGTCAGAATCCTTGGGGTGGGCCAGGGATTACTATAGACATTCCAGAAACATGATACTTTCTATTATGCACCTAAGGGTGAGAACAATGCATCTAGTAAGAAATGGCTCGTCAGCTTCAAAGCAGATTGTATTTCTCAAAATCTTGCGTGTTCTAACACAAGCTTTTGAAATCCAGGGGAAATTATCTACTTCCCTGCAGTTGGAAGAGATGGAGGTTAGTTTTATTGTTGACAATGTGATGGGATGTTTGTTGAGCACCTATTATATGCAGACAAGTTGAGATTCAAAGTGCATCCTGGAAGATTTTTTGGTTGGTTTCCTTTGGTCGGAAAGGAGGAGTCCAGGGTGAATGTGTGAGTCTGGGTCCCAGCAGGAAAGCGCTGGCATGCTCAAACTGCAGAACTGAGTAGGATTTCATAAGGGGTCTTTACTGTGATGTGGGCAGGACTTGGGGAAAGCAACCAGGGAAGGCACAGCACTCAGAGTAGTTGGTAACCATGGGCTGGCTGCATCCTGGGCCGGCTGGGAGGGTGCAGGTGCCAGCCAAGGAGGCTGTATCAGGGGGACAGCCTGACAGAAGCAGCGAGCCGCCGGAGAAGGGTGCAGCCCGCCCCACAGGGGTCCCTTTGCCTGCGGTCATTCTGGTAGGGCTCCTGCCTCATGTAGCCCAGAATCCCAAGTACTGCAGAAGCTGGTTCTGGAGGTAAGGAGCCACAACCACAGAGCCTACATCCTAGGACCGGCCGAACACAGGCGGGAAGCAGTAGACACCCAAATCCAGGCTGGGAAACTTCGGACAGGAATGCCCTTTTATCCATGGTTTTGATTTCTGTGGTTTCAGTTCCCTGTGTCAACCACGGTCTAAAAATATTACATGGGCATTTTTAGAAGTCAACAATTCTTTAGTGTCAATGTTAGAGGTCTTCTCGGCACACTGCCGGAACCACGGTGGAAAGGCAGCGAAGCATCCTGTGTTAGACTCGGCTGCCTGGACACGCTCAGCATTCACCCCATCAGGAGACGGCGTGGAAAGGCGTCAGTGCTTTGGGGGTTGATGGGCATCTAATGGATGCCTGCAGTCCGTTTCCTAAAGGTGCTTTGTGATCTTGCAGTTTTTAAAATACACATGTATTGCAGTCTCACGCTGTTCTGTAGTTCCGAGTGACAGGGACACACATGCACGCAGCAGTTGGTGAGCTTTCCCCCGGCTCCCCGCCCCCCGACTCCCACCAAGTGATCTTACATTCCGAGAAAGGCTTTGCAGTGATGGTAAAGCCACAACAGAGAGGAAAGGCTCAGTATGGCAAAACCGTGCTGGTTAGGAATTTGGTTTGGATGTTGACTGCACACATAGCATCCTAACATTGTTTTGGAAATGTCTGTTTTGGTCTTCTCGGAAATAGAGATGTGATGTGGGCACTGCGGGGGGCGGGGGTTGGGGAGGAGGCGCCCAGGGAAACCAGGGGAGCGAGAAGCTTGCCTTGCAGCTAGGGGTAGGATCTAGAATAAAGGCGAGCTTTCCATTTGCTCGGGAACACTATTTGAGGGTGACTATCACGTGCAGACCCAGAGCTGGGATGTCAGTGACCCCAAAATAACAACAGAATCCCTAGATAACTGGGGTTTCAGGGAGGCTCGAGTGAGCACACCGAGGTAAACTGAGGCATTGCTTACCTGGAGGGTATTGAGTTGTCTTTCTAGCATCCTTGAAAGTGGCTTGGTTGTTTTTAGAGACAAAGGTTTGACCACCTGCCAAATTCGAGCCTGCGTGTTTGTGCGTGTGTGTGTATGTGTATGTGTATATGCCTGCACACTCTTTCTTCATCTAGAGGGAATTCTTTGCTGGGATGTGGCAGGGAGGAAGAAGGTGGACCAATAGCTTTCTCCTTAATGTTTTTCTGGTGCAAATATAAGCAGACAGCTAGCCTCCCGCCGGCTGTGAGCGGTGGGAAATTCCCGAGTCTAAGCTGTCTGCTCTCTTCTGGCTCCAAGTTAAGCGACATTCACAGGATGTGGGTTTTCCAGCTGAGCTTGGGGTCTAGTGAAATAAACGGAGATTCATGACTCCTTCCAACAAGCTGGAGGAGCCCTGAATCAAGTGGATGTAGCATCTGGGGTTCCCGGTTAGGTTAGCCCTGTTCTTCTACGATCCAGCACTTTTGCTAAAGTCTTTGAACACAGAAAGTTAAATCCCAGGAGGAGGCGCGTGTCCAAGAACACACGGAGGCCTAGGAGGTCGGCACACTCCCCACCGCTGGTCTCGGCCATGGTGTGCGGCCTTTCGGTCTTGACTTTCAGTGAGACAGACCTGAGATCCTTTTACGTGGCCCGTCATTTGTAGTGGACAGCCACGAGATTCCTTCTGAAGACAGCGACAATTTTGGGTTCAAAGGGCAGGCTAGCTGGTTGGGTCTAGTGTGTGTGGGGAGGGAGTGACACCACGGGAGGCGGATTCGGATTCTCCAGGAATAGGTGCTCGACCTCGCGAGAGCCAGAGACCGAGGTGGGTCCCGGAGGAGCAGAGCGGGAGGACGGAGGAGGGTCTGAGCCAGCAAGGGAGGTGGCGGTTGGCATTTGCTTAGGGACGTTGCAGAGCTGTCTTTTAAAGGGATGATTTGAATGACACCGAGAAAAGTCAGGATGGATCTGTGGACCACCGTTACTCCTTTCTGGGACAGAGAAGGCGATCTGATTATTGTGGCTAGATGTCCCATTAATACTGCACACTTGCTTCTGGGCATCCCCAGGGTGACTTAGGGCACTAATGTGACCTCCAGGCACAGGGAGGCGCATGGCGACGGCCTCTTTCCAGCTAATCCTGCCACCTCTGACCCCACGGGCGGCAGGCCTCTGACCCCGTTCTGCTTCTGATGTGCATCTTGAACTCCAAGCGGCCTGGATTCAGGTGATCCTGTAAAAAGGCCCCGGAGCAGACGGCCCCCTCTGCTCTGTGCTCAGAGTTCTGCCAGGCTTGCCGCCCTTGTCTGCGGCCTCAGTCGGTGGCTCCGATCTGCACTTGACCTGTGGGTAGGCTCAGGGTGCCGACCTCCCAGCAGGTCACCTCTGGCAATAAATAAACAAATCCCCAAAGACTCGGACACAGAACTTCCAGATTCCACTCTGGCCCATGAAAAAGGCTTTTAGAAATACAATGGCAAGAGGGCAGAGAAAGCTTTATTTTTTAAAATTTTTATTTATTTATTTTTGTGGTACTAAGGATTGAACCACCCAGGGGCATTCTACCTTCAAGCTACACTCCTATTTTTAATTTTTTATTTGGAAACAGGGTCTCACTGAGCGGCAGAGGGCCTTGCTAAGTTGTTGAGGCCGGCTGCAAACCTGTGAACCTCCTGTCTCAGCCTCCCAGGTACTGGGGTTACAGCAAAGACAGGGTTTTAAGTGGAAATTTCAAACAGATTCCAAGGTCAGTGGTGCCCAAGGACTTGGTCTCCGCAGTGTGGCCAGAACCTTCTAGAAGGCACTTGAATCGCAGCTGGATTCTAACAGAGTTGGTGCAATGGCGGCGCCAAGTGTTCCGACTCCCGGTTTAGGGGCAGGTGCTGCTCTCTTGTTTCTGGAGGATCTCTGCTGTGTGCGCGGTTGACGTGCTCATTTTGATATTTGATCCCCCGGCACCCCAAAGTGCTTCCTCGTGTCCAGCTGGTATCTTCGCTACTTAATTTAAAGTCTATTTTCCATCTGGCGCCATTCTGGTTATTGATTCGTGCACCCTGTGGAGAGGGAGCCGGCGCAGGTGAGGTGCTCTCCTTCGGGGTCTGACTGTCGAGGAGGCACCGGAAGCCCTGCACCAGGAGGCAGGAGGACCCGGTGCACTGCCTGCCAGGGCTCTGCGCAAACCTCTCCCCCACCTCCTAGGTGACACGCTCTAAGCACTGATGGCTGTCTCAGCAATCTCGCGAGAATCTTTGTGTCTCGAACAATGAGTCTGCTCAGCACGTGTAGACAGTGGCTGTCAGTCAAGATGAGTGAAATCTGGGCTTTCTGTCGCAGGCTCCTGTCAGCGCACGCCAGCCTTTCAGGCGCCTGCACACCCTCCGTCTCACCCTGTCTCGCCCAAGAGGGGCGAACCCCTCCAGTAGGAACTAGGAACGGAGCTTCGGGCGCTGCTGGTTTCTTTATAAAGTGTAGCAGCCTGGCACAGAGCAGGCAGGATTCTCGGGCCCCGCCGACAACTGGGTCCACCTGCTCGCACCCATTTCTCTGCATTTCCACAGCCTGTCCATTAACGCGCCTCTGTGATTCTGGACAGAAGACAAATGCCCACGAGGAGGAGGTTATAAATATACCCACCGGCAAATATATCCCATTAAAAATAGATATTGACAAGGAGCTCCTGCCGCCGGGCGGGGTCCCCGGAACCAGAGCTAAAGGGACCACAGCAGCCTGTTACCCGGGAGGGCAGAGCGCGTCCTCAGGACCGCTAGGTAAAAGCCTTGGGCTCCACACACCTCCTTGCTGACCGCTCAGGAGCGCTGGGCGGTCGGTTAAGGATCTGCTGGGAAGGCCCAGTAAGGATGGAATTAGGACTTAGCATGCATCCTCCCCTCTGTCTCTAACCTTACATACTAACCTCAGCTGACTTTGGAGAGAATGGCAAGCAGTCCCGGTACTTGGGAGGTTGAGAGAGGAGGGTCGCAGGTTCAAGACCAGCCTCAGCAACTTAGACTCTCAGCAGCAACCTTGTGAGATCCTGTTTCAAAGCAAAAAAAAAAAAAAAAAAAAAAAAAGGGCTAGGGGTATAGTACGGAGGTAAAATGCCCCTGTGTTCAATCCCCAGTAAAACACACGCGCGCGCACACACACACACACACACACACCAGGGAGAGTTCTGGGGTGCAGGGAGGAAGGCAGCAGGCCGGGGAGTCCATTCAGGTCCCCCCCCTGGGCCTCACTGGGCAGCCTCAGGGACCCTTGCTGGTGAGCCTTGAGCCTCGGGTTTGCTCGTGAACAGTTAAGCGAGGTGACGACGGCCAGGCAGCCCGGGTGGTGAGAGTCTGCTGCGTGGGAACTTGCCCGTAAGGACTGTCCAGGTGGGGACCTCAGGCCTGCCCAGCGGGGACCTCTCGGGAGCCCGTGGTGGCAAAGGAGCTCCCTGCCGTGCTCTGGTTCGCTGGGCCAGAGGAGCTGACCCGCGCGGACACAGCAGGGGTCTCCGTGTCCCGGGTCGGAGGCTGGAGCCCGAGGCCCAGAAGCAGCAGGCTTCTCCTCCTGCACCCCCAGGCCTCTCTGCTCGGCTGACTGGCGGATGGCTGCCTTGCTGCCTCTTGGCGGGGCCGTCCCTCCATGCACACACCCCATGTTGCTCCTCTTTTATAAGGACCCCGGTCGGGCGGTGTAGGGCCCACCCTGGTGGCCTCATTTTATTTTACTGACCTCTTTAAGGCCCATATCCACAGTCACAGTCCAAGGTACCAGGAGCTAAGACTTCATTGTAGGAATGGGGAGGGGACACAGCTCAGTCCCCGACACCAGGGACTCAGTCACAGGGTGCTCCGCAGACACATGCACAAGGGTCTTGGCAACGAGCCCCTGGTGGTGACGGTGGTGACGCAGGATCTGTGTTCAAAGCCTGTCACCGTCATGTCCCTCCCTTCTTCCATCTTGTTAGCAGGGAAACTCTTCTGTGATGCCACACGAATCCCTTTCCTTTCTTTGCAGACTCTTCTGGCCGCTCGGTTTATGAGGTTTATGAACAAGGAAGCTTCAGTCCCGGGCCCTCGGGAGCTCCTTAGATCCGGCATAACAAGGCTTCCGGGCGCCAAGGCCCGGGCTGGAGCACCGATGAGGAATGAGCAGAAGCCACGCCACCCCAAGAAAGGCCGGGCCCTCTGCAGTCACCCCTCCTCCTGTGGCACCTGTCCCGCGGTGAGTCACCCCACTTCACACACCCAGCAGCTGCGGCAACACAAGAAATAGCCACTGCCGGAACCAGGTCACCTGTCCCCTCCCTCGTCCCTGTCCGGGCTTTGTTCAGAAGTCCCATGACATGAGTCTCCATCGGGCACTGTTCAGCCGATCAGGAAATGAGCATTCACCAAAGCAAGTTACAGGGAAGCCCTCCGAGGACGCTCCTCGCCCCGCTCTCCTGTGAGGCGTGCGCCAGGGTGGCTGGGTCTTTTCAACCTCCCTGAGCCTCCCGCAGTGGCTCCGTGACCCATACCTGAGCAGGCGGGAGATCTTAGACCCTGGTGCTAAGCGGGCCGGTGGGTGCATTTTTGGAACTGAGCGCAGGAGAGAGAGCCGGGTATAGTGTCAGGAGCTGGGTCCCCTCTCCGCTCTCCAGGGCAGGCCTCGGAGCGCTAGTCTGACCAGAGGGAACAGTTAAGCCGGCACGGTCTCCCTCCAGCGTTGTGAGATCAAGTGAAATAATGTATATGAAAACGTCCCCATCAGAAGAAAGTTCTGCCAAGGCATGAAAGCGCTTTTATTCCCGACAGTCGGTCAAGGATGAGATTTCTAAGAAATCGTGTGTGGGGTGGTTGTGAGATCCAGAGAGGCGGCATCTGCGGAGGCGTCTGGAGCCTTGAGCGGAGGGTTATGTGCAGGCGAGGACTCACTGTTAGGGTTTTGAAAGCGTTTCACACCTCGACGCCCTTGCTCAAGAGCCTTCTGTGGACGGTCTCCCTGGCCCCGCATCTGCTGGCTCTTCCCGTCGCCAGTGTTTTCGCAGCCCTCCTCCAGCCAGCCTGGCTCTGCCCACTTGTCCCGAAGTGTCCTCGCCATCACCCTCTGCCAACCCAGATCTCCCCACCTTTGGAACCTGATGGGTGGTCCATTTGGGCCAGAAGCTCTGGACCCTTTGCAAGCCCGCCTGGCCGCTCTGGGTGCTTTCCTGGGTGCTGCCCAGCTGCTGGGTGCAAAACTCTTCAACGTTTCAGAGGAGCGAGCAATCTCTCCTCCAGGAGGCTTTGGGGTCCTGGAGGGTTGAGATGGTAGCTCGGTGTTCCTCGAATATCCTTCCAGTACTGCGTGCAGTACTTAACCCTCAGAAATGTCCACCGGTGGGCTGGTCCAGGGAGTCGGGTCTAGTCCTCAGCTTCTCCGTCAGTTCCTGCACCCTCAGTCCTCTGGGAGAGGCCCCAAGCAACGGGCCCCTCCATGCTTGGGCCCCTCTATGCCATGAGCCAAAATGAACCTTTTCTCTTTTATAGCTAGTTGTCTGGGAGTATTTCCTAGCAGAGATGGAGAATGCACACCACAGGTGGGCTCGTTGGAGAGCACGGATGGGGGAACTAAAGGACCATTGTTCACAGTCACCCAAGGCTTTCCACGTCCATCTGTGTGTGTGTGTGTGTGTGTGTGTGTGTGGTACTGGGGATTGAACCCAGAGGCAGTCTATCTCCAAGCTACAAGCTACACCCCAGCCCTTTATATTATTATTTTTTTGTTTTTGAAACAGGGTTTTGCTATGTTGCTGAGAGTCTTGCTAAATGGCTGAGGCTGGTCTTGAGCCCACGATCCTCCTGTCTCACCTCCCAAATACTGGGATTACAGGTGTGTGCCACCATGCCTGGCTTTAGTCTATCTTCTGTTGGTATGACAGGGTACCTGAGCCTGGGTAATCTATAAAGGAAAGGGGTCAGCCGGGCATGGTAGCACACGCTTGTAATCCCAGCATTCGGGAGGCTGAGACCGGAGGATCCGGGTTTGCGGCCAGCCTCAGCTACCTAGTATGGCACTCTGCAACTTGGTGAGACCCTGTTTCAAAATAAAGAGTAAAAAATAGGGCTGGGGGTATAGCTCGGAGGT
>PVLC010046734.1:0-11329 GCA_004027655.1 Graphiurus murinus | reverse complement strand
TGATCTGTCATGCTACTTTCTTTCTCACTGGGAGCCTGGCAGGTGTTTTCAGTTTCCCTCCTTCCATTTTAGTGGGTAGGAGCGTTTTGCAGTGTTTGCCTTTACCTGGTGAGCGAGGTGTTAGTGGCAGGCGTGGAGATGCTGCCGTCACTGGGAAACCACTCACGCCTGCCTTCTCCCCCTTGAGCTGCCGGGTGAGTGAGGGTGGAGCCAGGGGAGGCCTGCTCGTGCCTCCTAAGATAGCCACTTTACGAGTCATCTTCAGAGGTGACCTTTCTGTAGAATTATTTCCTTCCTTAGGTTTGAGGATAAAAATAAGCTAGAGGGGAAAGGGAGTTTTAATCTTCAGGTAGTTAATAGGTTAAATGTAGCAGAAATTGGAAAGAGGTAGGGATAAAGCTGTACATTTTCTTAAAAGCACTAGATGACCGGCATATTATCTTTGGTTAGTGTATATAAGATCATTTACATGAACAGTGGATATGTAATCACTTGACATGTTATCACAGAGGGTATATGATGTATGGTAATGGGAAATCCTGTCTGCAGTTATCTACAGACTATCGTGAATGGGGCTTGTCACATGCACGAAATGTTGTTAAGTGGTTAAAAGACAAAGTGTTGGTATTTTATTTACCAATTCAGTCAGATCAATTTAATCAGTCAGTGCTAAGATCCACTGTGTGCAGGATGCCAGTGAGACGGGAGGACTTCAGATGCTTCTGTTTTCTGGTGGACTGGAAACCCCTTCTGAAGAAGTGCTTTGCTGACTTTTCCTTCTGCCCCATGCTGCAAGATTTGGCTTTTCTATGTTGTCTCATTTGAGTCTCACTGTTGTGTTTACTAGAATGTAGTTATGTTGGCTGGGCCTGGTGGTGCAGGCCTGTAATCTCAACTACTCGGGAAGCTGAGGCAGGAGGATTGCAGTTTCAAAGCCAGCCTGGGCAACATAGTGAGACTCTATTTCAATACAAAAGTTAATTGTAAAAGAGCTGGAGGTATAGCTCAGTGACAGAGTGCTTGCCTAACATGCACAAATGCCTGCATTTAATCCCCAGTACCACACACACAAAAAAAATGAATGTAGTTGTGTTTTACAAAGTATTTTATTTCTTCTTTTTATGCCTTCTGGTAGAAAGTGCCTTGAAAGAAATGAAACTTGTTAGGCGCGGTAGCGCACACTTGTAATCCCAGCAACTTGGGAGGCTGAGGCAGGAGGATTGCAAGTTTGAGGCCAGCCTGGGCAACTTAGCGAGACTTTGTCTCAAGATAAAAAATAAAAAGGGCTGGGGATGTATCTCAGTGATAGAGCATCCTTGGGTTCAATCCTCAGTACCAAAATAATAATAATAATAATAATAATAATAATAATGAAACCTGAGAATATTCTGGTATTCTATTCCTCTATCATGAAGTTGTGTGAAGAATAACCCCTAGTTTGGAATTTTCTGAAGCACAGGAATTATTACAAAGTAAATGGGAACTAACTTGTTTTATCACTTGAATTACAGTTTTCAAGTTCTAGAGGAAGCAGATAATTGATTGGTCTCCTGTTTGTCCGAAGGCTGGTGACCCTGTGTGCCCAGAGACCACAGCCAGAGCACACTAAGGGGGGCTTGGGGGACAGTCTTTCTAAGACAGTGTGATGTCTTTATGTCCTTTTTTCTGCGTTCTCTTGGTTTTGGAAAGTGGAGGAATAGGTTTCCAGAAAGACTCTTACATATTATATGGTAAAGACACTGACGTTTTCGGGATAATGGATCAGGATTCCCTTCCGGTGAGCAGAGTCGCCTGCCTGCACCCCTGCCAACTGAAGGCTTGGATTGTGTGCCGAGGACGCCATGGCACGGGTGTCGTCTGTGGTCACCAGCCTGCACTCGCTGCTGCTCTGTCGACGTTTTATTCTGGTACCGTGCGCATTCTTACAGCGGGTATGTTTTTGCTTCGGAAATATGTATTGCTTTTTCAGATGTATGGTAACTTGTATTGGCAGCAGTGGCCGTGTAAATCCTGTACAAAGTCAGCCTGCTAGAGTACTATTGTGCACCTTCAATTCTGTAATTCTTTCTTTCGGGGGCATTTGTGCCCTGCCATCCCACATATCTTCTGAGAAATGCAGAATAGGTTGTCTTTGCCTCCTGTTCTTAATTTGATAGTAAAAGTTTTCACGTTTTTCCCATAATGGTCACCTGAAGGCTCTTTTTTCCCCCTTCTATAAAGACATATTGATAAGAGCAAAGAAATATTAACACCATGGAAGTTGCTGTGTTAAAATTGGAAAGGTAGAAAGAAACTTTAGTTTCCTATAACTATGCTTTGGTTTTAATCTATCCCCACTCCGATAGTACTTAACTTTTTACAAGAAAAAACTTAAGTATATCAAAAACGAAGGAACACTGCACCACCCCCCAGTGACCGTCACTCAGCCGTTGGGCCCATGGCCTGAAAGCCCTGCAGGCGTCCCATCCGGTGGCTCCTGTGCTTGTGTCTATCATGAAAGAAGTCCAGAGCCCGCTTCCCTGGGTCTGCTGGAGGAGCGCAAAGAGGACGACACAGTGAGACTGAGCAGCAGCACCTGCAGTGATGGCACACCTGGTGCTTATTTAGTTCACAGCTTGAGAAAGGGAGGCCTTCCCGTCGCTTCCTGTGTGACGGTGACCCTGTGGGGGTCTGGGGGTCAGCGGACGCTCGGGGATGAGCCCTGTCACGGCAGGCAGTCTGAGAGGTCCAGGGCCACGGTTGCTTGCACAGAGGACCTGCCTGTCTTGGACACCCTGCTCTGCTTTGGAATGCCAAGTTCAATTAGAGTGCAGCATTGGCATGCTTTTGTTGTACCTCACTGCGGCAGACTCCTATGGGCTGTGCTCCTGTGGGTGGACAGTCCTGAGCTGGTCTCCCTCCAGAAGCCACAGGACAGCTCTGGTGGTAGCAAGGCCTGGCCACAGACCCTCTGACAGGAGGCACTCGCTGTGGCACAAGAGGTGAGGCATGTGGTTAATTGGTGACAGTGACAGCCCACGTCTGTGGGAAGGGGATGTTTCACCTGGGTGTGTGGACGTTTAACAGGAATGTGGAGTTCTGGTACATCTGCAGCTTGTTGATGTCTCCTAATTGCGAGCCAGGTTTAAAGGCCTAGTGTGACACGCTGCAGGAGAGAAACCGTTTGCATCCAGCTGGGACAAGAGAAGCAGCCGCTGAAGATGAGCTGACTCTCCACGTGTGTCCTTTGAGGGGTGCGTTTTTAGCGGCAGGTCATGGTGCAGGCCTCGGGCCTGGCCACTCAGCTCAGTGGGAGACCTCAGACTGGCCCTCGGAGCTTAAGGGGACACCTCTAGACTGCAGTTGCTTCCTGTGCCGTGTGTGGCTGAACTGCATGGGGAGAGCCGGGAGCAGCACACCGCACAGTTCCCGCCCGCCCTGACTTCCCTTCCTGCAGACACCGGCTATGTCGCTCACACAGGCTCTTCTCCCTCCTGTGGATCAGGCGTCAGGTAGCTGTCACTTTCCCAGCTGGTTTGGGGAAGTCAAGCAAGCTGGCCTGCCATTGAGGGCTGTGGCGTAGGGGCTCATGGGGGAGCAGGGGAGTGCGCACTCAGCCAGAACCTGAAGGACTCTTGGCCACTCAGACCTGCGTCCTGGTTTGGCCACAGACTTACTCAACTGGCCAGTCCCTGGTCTCTGGGCACTCTGGCTAGAGACCTTGTCTGGGGGCTGTGTTTGTAACATTCAAACTGAAGTCACCAGCACCATGAAGAGTTTGCTGTGTGACTCCAGAGGTCATTCCACACATGGCCCACGTCACACAGGGAGCAGTCGTTTTTTTTGAATCTTCAAGTCCTGGTTTCTAGTGGAGTCCCACGTGGGTTATTGTCTCTTTTTTTTTTTTTTTTTTTTCAGTACTGGGGATGAAGCCCAGGGGCATTCTACCTCGAGCTATACCCCCAGCCCTATTTTATATTCTTTTTTTTTAAAACAGGCTCTCACTAAGTAGCTGAGGCTGGCCACAAGCCTGCAGTCCTCCTGTCTCAGCCTCCCAAGTACAGGGATTACAAGCATGCGCCACCATGCCTGGCTAGTTCTCTCATTTCCCCCCCTATCATGTACCATGTTCAGCCTAGAAGGTGGATGTTCCCCTCTGTTTGCAGTCAGTTCATGTTAATGATGTCCCAGACTGAGATCTTACTTTTTACAATTGCCTGTCAGTAACAGGGAAAACAATGTAATTTTTATTTCTCATTTATTTGGACTTCTCATCTTCAGAATTGTACATGTTGGGCTGGGAAGGGGTGGGGTACAGGAAGGAGCCCTCAGCCTGGGATGGGGTTTGCCTTCATTTACAAAACATAGTCATCTGGATCCCCACTTCCCTCTTGCGTGCTTCTCTGTGACAATGGAGGCTGAGGAAACTGGTGTACCAACATGAGCAGCAAGGTGTGAATTAGCTTAAAGAAACCACACAAATTAGGGTGCCGGCATGTGTGTCTATAATCCAAGCACTTGGGAGGCTGAGACAGGAGGATCACAGGTTCTAGGCCAGCTTCAGCAACTTAGTGAGACTTTCAAAATAAATAAAAAGGGCTGGGGCATAGTTCAGAGGTAGAATGCCCCTGGATTTAACCTCTAGTACAACACACACACATGCACACTTTGAATAGCAAAGCAGATATGTATGAGGTTGGCAGGGCCGCACCAGGAGGCCGAACCACAGACCCCCAGGATTGGGAATCCGTTAGAAGCAGAGAGTGTCTGCCCTGACCACCCTCGCCCTCTCACCGCCCTGTGAGAGTGCAGGTCCCCAGGCTCCCTTTGGCTCCCCACCTGTAGCTGGGCGCTCTTGAACTCACCCCAAGGCCCAGATGACTGCCATGCCTGGTCCTCCCGCCGATCCTCACCCCCAGGCTGCCTGGAACTTTGCACACTCCCAGGACACCCTGGGACCTGTGCCTCAGACCTTTGTCTGGTCTCCCCCACTGCCTTGACCTCATTTCCTGCCTCTTTCCCCTTCCTCAACTCTGGACAGGTGGTACCCACGCCTGCTGCCCAGGCCCTTGTCCTGAGGCCTGTGCCCACTGCCCTGTGCTCAAACTCTCCTGTGGACCTCAAGCATCCTGCAGGTCCCTGCTTGGTCCAACCTATTTGAAATAATATCCTTTCCTTTTTGTCCACCCACCCCGCAACATCAGCAGTAACAACAAATGACAAGCCGGGTGTGATGGCATACACCTGTAATCCTAGCACTTGGGAGGTGGAGACTGCAGGGTCACAGGTTTGCGGACAGCCTCAGCAACTTAGGCCTTTCACAACTTAGTGAGACTGTTTCAAAATAAAAATAGGGCTGGGGGATGTAGCTCAAAGGTAGAACACCCCTGTATTAAATCCCCAGTACCACACATAAAAAATCAAGTGATGGCAAATGGCCACTGCAGCGTGCTTCTGGATTTTTATACAAAAATATCAAAGAGTCTCATGCAATGGATGAAAAAGCCTAGTGTGGTAGTGCATGTCTGTAATCCCTGCACTTGGGAGGCTGAGACAGGAGGATTGTAGGTTCGAGGACAGCCTCAGCAAGTAGTGAGACTCATCAATCTACCAAGTCCCTGTTTCCAAATAAGAAAATCAGGCTGGGGGAGTAGCTCAAGGGTTCAATCCCCAGTGCCACACACAAAAAAAAAAATTATCAGGAAGAGTACAAAATACCATTGGTCGCAGATTCAAAGCCAGCCTCAGCAACTTAGTGAGACCCTGTTTCCAAATAGAAATTTTTAAAAATAGGTCTGGGAGTGTACCCCAGAGGTAGAAAGCCCCGGGTTTCCATTGCCAGTACCAAAAAAATTCCCCTGTGGAGTTTTTGGGTCCCTGCCGCTGGTGGGACAGGGACCCAAGTCCCGGGGGTGACTGTCCTGGGAGTGCCAGACGGAAGCACCGCTGGGACTGACACTGTGGAGCTGGGCAGTGCACTTCTGCAAGCAGTGCAAAGGCCCTGCGGTGGGCTAGACTATCACAGGACCAGAGGCTCAGGGCACAGCGTAAGTCTGGGTGGAGTCTGTTCTAGGTGGAGCAGGAAGCTGTTGGCAGGTTTCTCCATCTGGTGCCTCCAGCTGCAGTGTGGAGGAAGCATCTGGGGGGGGGGGGCCTTCCCACTGTGCATGCTGCCCCCCGAGACCCCTGACCCCAGCCAGGAGCTTGGCCCACTGAGTGCTCAGAACACAGAAGCTACCTTCACTCCCCTCCTTGAACTGCACCTGAGTCACCCAGCTCTTACCAGCCCAGTTCAGGTGGGGGCCTGGAGTGGGGCCTGCCCCCAAAGACCCATTTAAAAAATTGGGCCGAGCCGGGCGTGGTGGTGCACGCTTGTAATCCCAGCATTCGGGAGGCTGAGACCGGAGGATCCGGGTTCGCCGCCAGCCTCAGCTACTTAGTGAGGCACTCCGCAACTTAGTGAGACTCGGTTTCAAAATAAAGAATAAAAAAATAGGGCTGGGGGTGTAGCTTGGAGGTAGAATGCCCCTGAGTTCAATCCTCAGTACCGCAAAATAAATAAATAATTAATTAAAAAAATAATAAAGAATAAAAAATAGGACTGGGGGTATAGCTCGGAGGTAGAATACCCCTGAGTTCAATTCCCAGTACTGAAAAAACAAAAAAAAAAAAATTGGGCTGCACGTGGTGGCATACGCTTGTAATCCCAGTACTTGGGAGGCTGAGACAGGAGGATCACAGGTTCAAAGCCAGCATCAGCAACTTAGTTTCCAAATAAAATAGGTCTGGGGATAGTATAGCCCAGATGTAGAAGGCCCCTAGGTTTCATCCCCAATACCACAAAAAATAAAGAAAATTTAAAAATAAAAATTGTTACCCCAGAGTTTTTCCGTCATTCCACTTACTTACAGATTTATGTCTAATTTTCACTGGCTCAGTACACAGCCCCCTGGGGATTTCCATTATCCCCCAGTTGGTAGACAGGAACCGAGCCCCCCGCCCTGTCCTGTCCAGAGGCTGTAGCTGGGCTGGCACATGGGGGCAGGAACCCCCCAGGGTCCATCTCCAAGGCACAGAAGCCTCAGAGCCAAGCTCAGGGGCTGCGCTGAGCCAGCACCCTTCCTGTGACACAGCTGGGAGGTCCCTGGCCAATCCTCTGCCCAAGTCCCGGGGGTGACTGTCCTGGGAGTGCCAGACGGAAGCACCGCTGGGACTGACACGTGGACTTGGGCGGCGCTGCCTGGTGGGTCGGCCTGGGCGGGAGCTGGAGGGAGGGTAGGGCCCTGGGACACCGCTGAGCCATGCTGTCCTAGAGGCCCAGCCCGATGCCGATGCCCCCAGAGGAGGCCCGCGGGGACAAAGCCGCGAATGCCCAGTGGTCCAGGTGGGGCAGGAGGGAGTGGAGGAGGCAGGGGGGAGGGGGCCGGCAGGCACTCGGCCCTGGGGAGGGAGCAGAGATGCCTCTCAGTGTGGAGTGCTGGAGGGGGGGGGCGCCCACCCAGTGTCCCAGACCCTCTGCACTGCCACCTTCGCTCTTCCTGGGGCTGGCACACCCTTCCCTGGGCAAGGCCAGCCCAGCAGGGGACCCTCTTCCCCTCCAGGTCTCAGAACCTGGCAAGCGGCCACTGAGCCCTTCTCCCACCCAGTGACCCTGGGGGTCTCGGCAGGCAGTGTCCTCAGAGGTGCAAACTGCAGCCTACGGATGGCCCTAGCAGAGGCAGCTGAGCGAGGACTCAGGGTCACCGGCTGGCAGACCCCAGGCCAGCCAGGGCCAGTAAGGAGGTGGGTGGCCGGGTGGGCGGCCAGCTTGGGAAGAGTTCACTGTTGGCCTCTGCTCTGGGGGAGGCAGGGCAGGCTACCCACCACTTCATACTGTTTACACACACACACACACACACACACACACACACACACACACACACACACACGCCGGGGGCTCCCTGGGCTTGAGATGCCCACAGAAACCAGGACTGAGGTGGTGGCAGCTGGCCGTGAGCCGGCTGGCAACAGGGTCCAAGTAGGAACCCACAAGAGGAGTTCCCAGATACAGAAGAGCCCCCACCCCACTTCAGTTCTGCGGGCTGGGGCTCCTTGGCCAAGACACTGGCCCCAGGGCCCACATCAGGCTCTGTGCTGCCCCCAAGGAACCTGCCCCACCACCTGGCACCTCCAGTGGTCTGGGCAGAGGTTCCTAGACCTGCTGGCCTTCAGGGAGGGCCTGAGGGTAGAGAAACCATTGGACACTGGGCCAGTGGAAGGCATGGTAGGGGTTAAAAGAAGCCCCCCAGGTCGGGGCCGTGGGAGAGGCTGAGGGGGCAAAGCCAAGCCACAGCCCGGCGGGTGCCAATTAGAAGGGGCGGGTCTGTGAGGAGCAGGGTGTGTGGCCTGCCTCCCACAGTGTATCCAGGAGTCTCTGCCCAGCCCACCTGGCTCTGAGGGAGGCCCCGGCCCCAGGCCTGCAGACTTCAGACTTCCTGGCTCTGCCCGGCCTTGCCCCTACCTGCTTCTCTCCAGAGCTCACCACAGGCCTCTAGCGGGGCGGGGGACTCACGGGGTCAAAGCCATCCACAGCCCACATGCAGCTAATAATAGCAGCAATAGGGAGGGGCCCTGTGGGCACCCGAGAGCAAGCCTCCTCCTAGAGCCTCCGCCAGGCTCCGGAGGCTGGCCTCTTGGGGAGTCTCAGGGACGGGCAGAGGCTCGGTGAGGGAGTATTTTCTGGGCTTGCTGGCGCCCACACATTTCCCGTCTCTGAACCAAGGGCCACATGTGCGCCTGTGTGTCCGGCCATGGGTGCCTCAGCACGGGGCCTGCGGGAAGCTCAGGCTGCAGGCGCTCACAGGAAGCACCTGCTGTGCTGGGGTGCTGCGGTGCTGGGGTGCTGGCCTGAGGCTGGGGTGGGGGCCAAGTGGGTGGGCGGAGCATTTCAGGCAAGTCCCCTCTAAGCTCCAGTTCCTATTCAGCCCTCCCCCACAGAATGAGGGATTCTGGGACTGCAGGGAGCTGGTGGCTCGAGGCGGCTCCCTGCAGCCACACTTCCTCTGCTGTATCCCCAGAGGCTCCCTGCAGCAGCCCAGCCTGCACCACCACCTAGGCCAGGGGTGGTGCGCGGGCTGGCCGTCCCCAGGGCCCAGGGAGGAGGCGGCCGCAGGATACTCGCCCCTCCTGCGGGTCCTCCTGCCCCAGCGCCCTCAGCTCCGGGTGCACTGGTGGCCTAAAATCGGATGAGCTCTTCCTGACCTCTTGAGGCCACGGAGCACTGTTCTGGCCTTCTGGGGAGCCAAGTCCCAGCTGGCAGTGCCGTTTCATTCATTCATTTGTTTTTTATTTATTTATTTATTTATTTATTTATTTATTTATTTATTTATTTATTGCGTGTGTGTTTGTGTGGTACTGGGGATTGAACCCGGGAGCATTCTACCTCCAAGCTACATCCCCAGCCCTATTTTTTTTATTATTATTATTCTTTATTTTGAAACAGGACCTCACTAAGGAGCTGAGGCTGGCCGTAAACCTGCGATCCTCCTGTCTCAGCCTCCCAAGTACTGGGGTTACAAGCTTACGCCACCACGCCTGGCTTGGTGCTGCCATTTCTAACTGTCCTTCCAGGCCCAGACGGTCGGTTGCTAGTATATGCATCAAGGGAGGGTAGCCCGCTGGGCAGGTCCCTTCCAGAGGCCGGTGACTTCTTTGTAGCTTTGGTTTCCTGCAGGAGTCAAGCTCTGTTCTGTTTGGACTATCCAGCCTGCAGTAGGAAATTAGAGTGCTGTTCCCAAGCCCCCACTGGGACTCCCTTCATCCAACCAGCAAAACCCAAGCCCCTGGGGCCAGGGTACAGGGCTGGCCCAGGATGGCCCTGGAGCCTGGGGCAGGGCAGGGCGGGCAGACCAGCCAGCAGCAGCTTGGACTGTGTTGCCCCATGATCCTGTAACCAGTAGCAAAGGGATGAAGACAGAGGAATGGGAGCTGGGCGTGGTGGCACACGCTTGTAATCCCAGCATTCCGGAGGCTGAGTTCGCGGCCAGCCTCAGCTACCTAGTGAGGCACTCCGCAACTTAGTGAGACTCCGTTTCAAAATAAAGAATAAAAAATAGGGCTGGGGGTGTAGCTCGGAGGTAGAATGCCCCTAAATTCAATCCCTAGTACCACAAAAAAAAAAAAAGACAGAGGAATGGGGTGCCCGGTTGGGGGGCCCTCTCTGGGCCAGGGTTTTGTCAAGTCCAAGGACAGACTCCAGAGGAGACTTGGGTGCCTGAGCAATTCAACTCCTTCCTAGGGGTCCCCCATCTTAGATTCAGCCCAGAAACCCAGTTCCTGGTGAGCTGAGAAAGGACCAGACATATACACTCAGCTTGGGAAAGCAGAGCTCTGCTTGAACTGCCGCTTTGCCATTTTAATTTTCCCTGCTGGGTCTCAGGCCCATGGAGCTCATCTGGGCCCTTGCTGGCTGGAGCCCTCGGGAACCCCATCCCCTGGAGAGAAACCGGAGCTCTAAGTCCACCCGGCATGGCCAGGCCCTGAAGTGGGGCAGGGGAGGGCTCGGAGCCAGCTGCCCCCTCCCAGGGTCGGGGTCCTCAAAGGGGTGGTGTGTGTGTGTGTGTGTGCGCGCGCGCACGCGTGCCAGGCCTCCTGCATTCCTGCAGTGGCCCCCCTCTGAGAGCACCAGCTGGGTCTCTGCTGCATCCCCTTCCCACCCTGTGCGGACATGTGCTGAGTCTTCCTGCCACCTGCACTCTTGGGATAACTTCCCCTCTGTTCCAGAGATGGCCACAGGACTCCAGTCCCTCCCCGCACTGGGACCTGGGTGGCAGCCCTCCCCCGGCCTCCCTCTTGCCAATCTCCCACTTCAGGGGTTGCGCTCAGGGGTCTCTTTTTTGGGGGGGGGGCTGTACTGGGGATTGAACCCAGAGGCATTCTACCCCCAAGCTACACCCCCAGCCCTATTTTTATTCTTTATTTTGAAGCAGGATCTCACGAGGTTGTAGAGGGCCTCACTAAGTAACTGAGGCTGGCCATGAACCTCCGAGCTATACCCCCAGCACTGTTTTTTATTCTTTATTTTGAAACCGAGTCTCACTAAGTTGCAGAGGGCCTCACTAGGTAGCTGAGGCTGGCCGCGAACCCAGATCCTCCGGTCTCAGCCTCCCGGATGCTGGGATGACAAGCGTGCACCACCACGCCCGGCTATTCTTTATTTTGAAACAGGGTCTCACTAAGTTGCGGAATGCCTCACTAGGTAGCTGAGGTTGGCCAGGAACCCAGATCCTCTGGTCTCTGCCTCCCAAATGCTGGAATTACAAGCCTGTGCCACCACGCCCAGCTTCTCTTTTTTTATTTGAAAATTTTTAGT
>PVLC010046733.1:0-11665 GCA_004027655.1 Graphiurus murinus | reverse complement strand
AAAACAAAACAAATAAGAAGTAAACTAAGAGGAATAAACACCACCCTGGTACTGTCGTGCAAGGGAAGGTGGGGAGGATTTCCCCGGTGCCCTGTGTCATTGTGCACCGGCAGAGAGCACTGGCTGTGGACGCCACAAGAGCTGGCACCTCCCTCTTTGGGGACGCTCCTGCACCGCCTGGGAGCAGCCGGTCAGCTGGAAGAGCGGGGGACCATGGCACTGTGCAGTGGTCCTGCTGAAGGCCCAACGGTGTTTGTCCAACGGCACGAGGGAGGGTGATCTTCTGGTGGCAGGCGCCACCCGGTGCAAGGGCACCTGTTGCTGAAGGTGTGCCGGGCCCTGGCGATCCTGCTGCCCTAGTTTTTGTAAAATCTGGACTAAAAATAAAAGGCTTTGTGGTACACACGTGAGGATTGCAGGCGCCCGAGGTGCTGGGGAGAAGGCGGATGACGCAGACCGAGCCGCGTCCTGACATCCCCCAGGAGGAATGTCAGAGATGCAGTTGTATTTCGAGGCTGAAAAAGGATACCTCTGAGGCCATCTGAGCTCCTGATATCGGATACGCCCGGGGAGGATTCCAGAGCGGTGACATGAGTCACGTTGCCCTCTCCTTGCGCAGACATGCTGGCCTTTCCCTTGTTGTTTCTTTGTAAAGTCTGAATTCTTCCTGTGGTGCTTTGGGTAACGCCCCAAACCCTCCCTTGCTGTCACATCTGTGTTATAGTATAATTCAAATACCATGCAATTTACCTATTTAAAAAGTACAATACAGCCGGGCGTGGTGGCGCACGCTTGTAATCCCAGCATTCGGGAGGCTGAGACCAGAGGATCCGGGTTCGCGGCCAGCCTCAGCTACCTAGTGAGGCACTCTGCAACTTAGTGAGACTCGGCTTCAAAATAAAGAATAAAAAATAGGGCTGGGGGTATAGCTCAGAGGTAGAATGCCCCTGAGTTCAATCCCCAGTACCGCAAAAAAAAAAAAAAAAAAAAAAAAAAAAAAAAAAAAAAAAAAAAAAAAAAAAAAAAAAAAAAAAAAAAAGTACAATACAATACGAGCCGGGCATGGTGGTGCACGATTGTAATCCTAGTATTTAGGAGGCTGAGACAGGAGGATCACAAGTTCAAAGCCAGCCTTGGCAACTTAGTGAGGCCATCAGCAACCTAATGAGATCCTGTTTCCAAATAAGATATAAAGTCAGGCTAGGGGTATAGCCTGGAAGTAGAATGCCTCTGGGTTCAATCCCCAGTACCAAAAAAAAAAAAAAAAAAAGTATAGTACAATGACTTTTACATGTGCATATGTGTACAAGTATTGTGACAATTGACTTTAGAACTTTTTGGTTTTTGGTACTGGGGACTGAACCCAGGGAGATTCTACCTCTGAGCTACACTGCCAGCCTGATTTTATTTCTTATTTGGAAACAGGGTCTAGCTGGGTTGAAGAGATTCTCACTGCTAGCTGAGGCTGTCCTCAAACCTGCGATCCTCCTGTCTCAGCTTCCCAAATACTGGGATTACAGGCGTTGTGCCACCATGCCCAGCTCTATTTTATTTTATTTTTTTTTAAGTATTGGGGATTGAACCCAGGGGCATTCTACCTCTGAGCTACACTCCCAGCCCTATTTTTTCTTCTTTATATTGAAACAGGATCTTACTAAGTTGTGGAGGGCCTCACTAAGCAGCTGAGGCTGGCCAGGAATTTTCGATTATCCTGTCTCAGCCTGCCAAATACTGGGATTATAAGCGTGCACCACCGTATCCAGCTTGGAGACATTTTTTTTTTTTTTTGCGATGCTGGGAATTGAACTCAGGGGCATTCTACCTCTGAGCTATACCCCCAGCCCTATTTTTTAGTCTTTATATTGAAACAGGGTCTCACTAAGTTTGGGAGTGCCTCACTAGGTAGCTGAGGCTGGCCTCAAACCCAGATCCTCCGGTCTCAGCCTCCCGAATGCTGGGATTACAAGCGTGTGCCACCTCACCCGGCTGCTTGGGGACATTTTAAACAGCAAAATCACCAACAAAAAGCACAAAACTTAGAGAACCATGGCCCATGGCATTAAATATGTCTAAAAAAGCCACTTGTAGACAGAGTGCACCCTTATTTGACTTCGATTGAGGATGTGCAGGATCCAATGTCCATGAATGAATGAGAAAGTACCACAAGTATTGATTTTGGGAGTCAGGAGTAAATGTTAGAGAGTAGGCGAGTTTGCAAATATGAAATCTATGAATAATGAAGATGGGCTGTAATTCTATGACCAGACAGTGATCCTTTTCTCATTTCTTCTGAAAGAAAGAATTCAAACACAAAGCACAAATAGGTGAATATTAGAGATTTATTCAGAGAAGTAGGGGACAGTATAAAAAAAAAGTCTGTGGGGTTATGTTGCACAGATAAAAGGGTCTGAAATGGGCTGCTTTCTGAAGTGGAAAAGAGGAGTGCTTCAAGTAGAAAGCTTTATGCAGTCTAGAAATCTTTCTCCTGAATGCATATGCATTTGAAGAGGTCAGTAGCTTAGTGCATTGTTTTTACCTTGTTGGAAACTTTCCCATGGGGGAGGGTTTAAGTGAAACCCTGCAGGGGGTTATGCATATTTTTTATTTTTTGGTGGGATGGGGGATTGTACCTCCAAGATATACCCCCAACCTTAATTTTTAATTTGGAAGCAGGGTCTCACTCAGTTGCTGACAGCCTAAGTTGCCCAGGCTGGCAACTGGGATCCTCCTGTCTCAGCCTCCCAAGGACTGGGATTACAGGCATGCACCATCCTGTCTGGTTTATGCATGCGGTTTTCTAACCTGGGTCATCCAACAGCCACTAGGTGGGGAGTTCCTATTTCTATGCATAAGGGCCTGCCTAAGTTTCCCCCAGGTGCATCAGGTCCATCCCAGTCTTAGGCACTGCTCATTTCTAGGTGGCCACCTGGGCTCTGACAAGCCGGACTGTGTAAAACTCTTCAAGAGCTTTAGATTCCACTTACTATAAAATCGAAACTTTTGTGTGTGCGTGTGTATGGTGTTGGGGATTGAACTCAGAGGCACCCTACCTTGAGCTACACCCCCAGCTCTACTTTGTTTTTTTTTTTTTTTTTTGCGGTACTGGGGATTGAACTCAGGGGCATTCTACCTCTGAGCTATACCCCAGCCCTATTTTTTATTCTTTATTTTGAAACAGGGTCTCACTAAGTTGCGGAGTGCCTCACTAGGTAGCTGAGGCTGGCCGCGAACCCGATCCTCCGGTCTCAGCCTCCCGAATGCTGGGATTACAAGTGTGCGCCACCACGCCCGGCTTCTACTTTGTTTTTTATTCAGAAACAGAATTTTGCTAAGTTCCTGAGAGCCTAAGTTGCTGAGGCTGGCCTTGAACCTTTGATCCTCCGATCCTCGCATCTCAATCTCCCAAGTACTGGAATTAGGGCGGCTCCTGGGCTGCAAAGCTCACCACTAGGTAGACCCAGCCTACCTTCCAGTGTCCTCCCTGTTACTGTTTGTAACAGTGCAGTGGGTTCTTTTCCTCCATTCAAATAGATACGTTAAATGGGGAAAATTGAAAAACTGATAGCTTGGTTGCAACTCTTACAAAGTAAGAAACAAAGGGAAGAACAAGCAGAGTGTCAAAGAGAGACACGCTGGAGAGCCTGAAAATGGAATTCTCCCTCCTCTTTGACCCCCAGCCCTTAAATACAATTTTTGGCTGGTATTCTCTTATCAGTGTTACCATGTCAACCAAGCTAGCAACTCATTTTCCCAGGCAGGTGGTATTATCTTGTCTCCCGACAGTCCACTTAATGATTGCAAATGCGGATGATCTCCTTCTCTGCCTCTGCGATGTCAGTTGCCCATCAATTGGGGCTGCTTTGGGGTAGCATATGAATTTTACATCCTGCAAACCAAGGCCGGGTCACAGAGAAAAAGGGAGACAGGGCACTGATCGCAGCCGGTGCAGCTGCATGTGATCTCCAAGGGCACGGCAGAAGGCTCGTGCTAGCCTTACAGTTTTAAGATGTGCCAGGCAGAGCTACCTGCTATTTCAGGGTTTCTAATTATTTCTGTATTAAGGCTCTAATTGCTTTTACATTCCTACTACGGGTTAACATTGGAGCAAAGGAGAGGGGAGGGGAAGTTCGTTCTTTTTTTTTTTTGTAGTACTGGGGATTGAACCCAGGGGCATTCTACCTCTGAGCTACAGCCCTAGCCCCATTTTTGATTCTTTACTTGAAACAGGGTCCCATTAAGTTGTGGAGGGCCTCTCTAAGTAGCTGAGGCTGGCCAAGAACCTGTGTTCCTCCTGTCTCAGCCTCCCAAATGCTGGGATTACAAGCGTGTGTCACCACACCTGGCTGCCTTTTACATTTTTATTGGGAATCAATACGGGGCAATTTCCCAATACCAAGACACTCTCCTCGCTGACCACAATGGCTTCCGGGGTTCTCACCCCAAGGGGTCCCTGCACCGCCCCTATAATTCCCTTCCACTCTGTCCTCTGTTGGGGCCTCCTGCTGCTATTCTCTGTGGCCCTGGGCACTGTGTAATTTATCTGCACGGCCAGAATGGAAGCTTCTGGAGCGCAGGGACAGTGAAGGCCAGGTTTGCAGCCTTGCGCACAGGGCCTAAACTCGACAAAAGTGTGTGGAGCAAGGGGTCCAGTGCGACCCGGAAGGCAGGAACGCTCGGTCCTCCTGCGGAGGGAGCGCCAGCGCGACCCTGCCCTGCACACCAGCCAGCCACTCCACCGACCCGCTATCCAGGTCCTACCACGTGCCCATTCCCGCCCCGCGGGATGACGTCACCACATCACGTGCCTCGAGGCCCCGCCTCTCTCCAAGACGCCCGGGGCGCCAGCCAGTCTCCGACGCCTCTCAGCCTTCTCCGCCGGGGCGCGACAGCCAGCAGCTGCACCCGCCGCTGTTGCGGAGCTCCGGGGATGGTGAGTCGCCTCTGCGCAACCGGGACGGCTTTCCGCGGAACCTCCTCCCTTCTCCGGGGTCGCCGGGCCTCGAGCCCCAGCCTGGGGATGACCTCGGCCGCGGAACCCCGCCCCCCGCCCGCCGCGTGGCGCGGTGCATGCTGGGGGCCGTAGGCTCCTGCCTCAGGGCCCGCTGCGGGCGCGCGAGCCGAGTGCCACTCCCAGAGGCCCCCGGGCGGGCGGGCGGACTACAAGTCCCAGAGGCCCCCGGGCGCGCGCGGGGGCGGTGTGCGCGAAGGGGCCGTGGGCTGAGGGGCTCTTCGGGGCGCCTGGCCAGACCCAGTCCTGCCTCTGCGTCCCGCTGGTCTCCCGCACGCAGTTTCGGAGGTAAAGGCGAGGGCGGAGAGGCGGGGACCCTACCCTCGGTGCAGGAACTCAGGGCCACCAGAGGGAATCGGTGTCGTTTCGGCCACGGGACTGCGGCGACAGCTTCCCAGGGCCGTAAGCCCCGGGCTGTCCGCCCTCCGGCCGCTAGCGGGGTCCCTCGTCTCCCCTCCCCGCGTTTTCTATAGTGAAAGGTTGTGCTTGTTTTCTGTGGGAGATCCGAGGGGAGGGAGGACGGGCGCGGCTCCATCCAGGAACGGGGGTCGGGAGGAGGGTCCCCGCGCGTGACCTTGGCAGCCCCAGAGGAGCCCTCGGCGCTCTGCCTCCCGCTCGGATGGCTCGTGCAGGTCCGGACGCGGCGCTCCCGCAGGCAGGTTGGGGAGGCGGTGGGCTGGCCGGGCCTCAAGTCACCCAGGACCTTGGTGGAGGTGGGTTCCCGGGAGCCTCTCAACAGGTGTTAGTGAAGATGGAGCAAGAGGCCGAAAATCCTCTGCGTCAGACGACCTTTAAAAGGGCAGGTTCCTATTAATCTACGTGTATTTAATAAGCTCCCCCATAAATCTCAGGCACATTTGGGGCTGAGAACCTCTGTCTCCGAGTGTGGACGCAGGACCCCGGGCAGGGGGCGTTCCTGAGCGTTTGTATCTGTTGTGAATGCATGTATTCTGCGGCCTGGTGCCGGCCAGGGAGTGCCTAGGCAAATAGGACTGCTCTCCTTGGTACTGTGGTTCTTGCTTTGGGGCCGACCTGAGTTGGGTGGGGAGAAGCCTGCCAGCTCTCATTGCCCTCTGCTCTTACTGGGAAACGTATATTCCAATCTCTGGTCGCAGAAGACCTCTCCCCCACCTCCCTCACTTCGTTTAATTAGGTGAAATTTGAAACATAGAAAAGTTGAATGAATATTACAGTCTATGCCACCTTGAATATACAGTTAACATTTTATTATATTTTATCATGCCACTCAGCAGTCCACCTTGTTTTTGTTTATGCATGCCAAAGTACATTGTAGATAACAGTATATTTCCCTTCCAAATAGGTAAGCATGTATATCATTAACTAGAGTCTTGGAATTCTTCTTGCGTATTGATTTTTAACCAACAGAAGCCTTGGGTATTTGAAAGTCTGTCTGCCTTCCAACTTTGAGGATCTGGAGGGATTTGGAGATTTTCCCATAGGATGGGTCTCTGGAACGAGGAAAGATCTTTACTTGTGCTCTTACATGGGTTTAAAAACAGCTGGTCTTGGTTCTAGACTCACCCTAGGAACAGAAACATGGAATGTGTGAAGAATACTTCAGGGAACAAACCTGTTTTGAGAGGGAGGGTCCCCCAGCAAATCACACTGGCGGTAACTGAAGTGAGCTGTCAGCCTCCTGCTCTCTTGGCTGTTTTAGCACGCTATATGCTTGCCCTTTGAACCTGCTGGCTTGCTGTGTGTTTCCTGAGCTCTAGGGGTACAGGGCTGCATAGCACAGTTGGCAAGCTCACGGTACCAATGAATTAGAGGTCATGGCTTTTGGTCCATTAGGCCCAAATCCTTGGTTTCTAGCCACAAACCCTAACCCTGTTTATTTTATTTTATTTTATTTTTTGCCGTACTGGGGATTGAACTCAGGGGCATTCTACCTCTCCGAGCTACATCCCCCAGCCCTACTTTTTATTCTTCATTTTGTTTTTTTTTTGGGCGGTACTGGGGATTGAACTCAGGGGCATTCTACCTCCGAGCTACACCCCCAGCCCTATTTTTTATTCTTTATTTTGAAACCGAGTCTCACTAAGTTGCGGAGTGCCTCACTAGGTAGCTGAGGAGGCTGACCTCGAACCCGGATCCTCCGGTCTCAGCCTCCTGAATGCTGGGATTACAAGCGTGCGCCACCATATTCTTCATTTTGAAACCGAGTCTCACTAAGTTGCGGAGTGCCTCACTAGGTAGCTGAGGCTGGCCGCGAACCCGGATCCTCTGGTCTCAGCCTCCCGAATGCTGGGATTACAAGCGTGCGCCACCACGCCCGGCTTCCTAACCCTGTTTATTTAAGAGGGAGAGAAGAGCTAGGCCCTGTGAAATAAATTGTTTCTGCTTTCAGAAACACTGTTCAAAGTATGGGGACATACTTGGGGGGGGCATATTTTTACTTAGGACACAGTTCAAGAAGTGTGGCAGTTTAAGCCATGGCATTTTGTGTTAACGTCTCTTTCCTGTGTGTTCGGGTGTGCTGGTGAGAAGGCATGGGGCAAGGGGAGCTCTGCAGAGGACCTTGGCCTGTTGGGGAGGAGAGAGTAGAGCGGGCTGGCAGTGGTGAGGAGAGGCTTCTCGTCCCCTGAGGGGACTTGGAAATAGATTGCTTAAAAGGGAAATGTGCCCATTTCTAGGACCCCACAAAAGACATCTGTGTCCATCTCCACCATGTTAGGATTCTTCCAAACACTGTCTCTTTGGGAGTTGGTGGAGGCTGCTTTGTAATACAGCTCTGCAGAGGAGAGAGCGAGCCAGGCCGGGAAGATTCTCCTCGGGGGCTGCTCACCCAGGAGATTCGGGTCTGGCGAACTCCTGAGCCTGTGAGTCCGCTAGCTCTGCCCACCGCCTCTCCTACTCTGAGTCATCAGGCAGCGCTCTGGTGATAAGGACGGATCCTGAGAGGATTACTGTCTGGACTCACCTCGGAGGGAGGCCCCTCCGTGTGTCTGAGACAGACGACCAGGTTGTCTTCCCAGAGCCTCACTCAGGGTGTCTGTGGTAGGTAAAGGGTAACACCAGGCCAGGTGAAGATGGGCTGTATTCACTGTAAGCCCTGAAAAGACGAGGGGTTCCCAGATGTCAGACAAAGTAAAACGCTACAGAGCTGTGCAGTACAGGGTAAGGAGGCCCAACAGCATTCTGGGAGGTTTCACAAAAACACTGGGATGTGTTTTTGGTAATATTGGATCATATTGAGCTACACCCCCCAGCCCTGTTTTGCTTATTTTTATTTTGAGCCAGGGTCCCGCTAGGTTGGTCCTTGAACCTGTAATCCTCCTGTCTCAGCCTCCCAAGTACTGAAATTATAGGCGTGCTCCACCATGCCCAGCTTCCCCCAGCCCTTTTATTTTATTATTTATTTATTTATTTATTTTTTGCGGTACTGGGGATTGAACCCAAGGGCATTCTACCTCCGAGCTACACCTCCAGTCCTATTTTATTCTTTATTTTGAGACAGGGTCTCACAAAGTTGCGGAAGGCCTCACTAAGTAGCTAAGGCTGGCTGTGAACCTGGATCCTCCGGTCTCATCCTCTCAAGTACTGGGATTACAAGTGTGCGCCACCACACCTGGCTCATAAAATATTTCTTGTTGCCTTTTTTTTCTTTTTTTGATGTGTGTGTGTAGTAATGGGGATTGAACCTAGGGGCATTCTACCTCCAAGCTACCCCCCTAGCCCTATTTTTAATTTTTTATTTTGAAACAGGGCCTCACTAAGTAGCTGAGGCAGACCATGAACCTGCGATCCTCCTCCCTCAGCCTCCCAAGTACTGGAATTACAAGCGTGTGCCACCATGCCAGCCTGGCATTCTACCTTTGAGCTACACCCCTAGCCCTGTTTTGCTTATTTTTATTTTGAGCCAGGGTTGGTGAGTCTCACTACTTGCTGAGGCTGTCCTTGAACCTGTAATCCTCCTGTCTCAGCCTCCCAAGTACTGAAATTACAGGTGTGCTCCACCATGCCCAGCTTCCCCCAGCCCTTTTATTTTATTATTTATTTATTTGCAGTACTGGGGATTGAACACAAGGGCATTCTACCTCTGAGCTACACCCCCAGCCCTATTTTTTTTTTTTTGTGGTACTGGGGATGGAACCTGGGGGCATTCTACCTCCAAGCTACAGTCTCAGCCCTATTTTTTTTTTTCTTTTTTTGCGGTACTGGGGATTGAACTCAGGGGCATTCTACCTCCGAGCTACATCCCCAGCCCTATTTTTTATTCTTTATTTTTGAAACAGGGTCTCACTAAGTTGCAGAGTGCCTCACTAGGTAGCTGAGGCTGGCCTCGAACCCGGATCCTCCTGTCTCAGCCTACCAAATGCTGGGATTACAAGCTTGTGCCACCATGCCCGGCCTCAGCCCTATTTTTTATTCTTTAGTTTGAAACAGGGTCTCATTAAGTTGCAGAGTGCCTCACTAGGTAGCTGAGGCTGGCCGTGAACCCGGATCCTCTGGTCTCAGCCTCCCAAATGCTGGGATTACAAGCGTGCGCCACCACTCCTGGCTCCCCCAGCCCTTTTAATTTTTAATTTTGAAACAGGGTCTTCCTAAATTGTTGATGACCTTGCTAAATTGCTGAGGCTGTCTTCAAACCTGCAATCCTCCTATCTCAGCCTCCCAAGGACTGGGATTACAGGCATGTGTCACCATGCCCGGCTTCTTGTCACTTTTTCAATGTTCCTGATTTGTGAGTCCCGAGAGCCCCTGCTTGGTCAGTCCACTGGGTGATCCAGCACCATCAATTCTACTGCAAGGAGGTGTCACAAGTTCAGCAAAAACTGTGAATGGGCCTCATGTGTCATGTGTTCAGTGAATGTTAGTTGAGTCTGAACTCACATCTAGTTACAGTGTCTGAGGTTTTCCTTTAAGAAGAAAGGGGGCCCGAGCAGATAGATTTAGGTAGAGGGGGATGCAGGGGTTGCCTTGGGTGGCGTTTAACCTCCTTAATACTTCAGGAAGAACATGAACAGTTGTCACAGTTCCAACTGATATCAAGTACAATAGCCTTACAAGTTGGGGAAGTGGAGAGGGACATTTCTGTGCAGGGTGGGGTCCTACTTGGCAGGTTCCCCTGTCATCCAGGGAGGCCGGAGCACAGGCATGATTTTCCCAGCCGAGGTAACAGCCAGTTTCTAAGTGACTTGCCTGAGGTTGCCAAATAATGGCAGAGCAGGGCTGCACAATGGGCTTAAGGGGGAGGGGCGGGAAAAGGGGGCTTTCCCAGCCCCACTGGGGTTTCTGCTCTGTGGAGATAATTGTAAGTCAAGAATTTTTTTTCTTCCTGTTTTGATTTTTGGCTATAAACAAAGGTACTTTTAGGAGGAAGCCATTGGATGCCATCTCCGCCATGGCTGTGCTCTGTCCCTGTGGGTAGCGAATAGCATAGGAAGTCTGTTGAGGCAACCCCAAACCGCACGGGCTCCTTTAGTCAGCAAACACGCGTGGATGTTTGGACAAGTGCAGGGTACGGTGTGGTGGGCTGAGCCAGGCTTTCCCCTTTGAGCCTTGGCCATCAGGTGAGATGGAGGGCTGAGTGCTTCTAGAACCACGGAGTCAGTGGGACTTGCCAGCTGGTCAAAGTGTAATGGGAAGAGAACTGTTGGGAACCCTTTCAGCCTTCCCATTGGTGGCTGGGGTATGGCGAACTGAAATAGGACCCTTGGAGCCCAGCTTGGTGGCATGCGCCTGTAATCCCAGTACTTGGGAGGCTGAGACAGCAGAATCACAAGTTCACAGCCAGCCCGGCAACTTAGTGAGACTCTGTTTCAAAATAAAATAAGAGCTGAGCATGGTGGCACATGCTTGTAATCCCAGTAGTTGGGAGGCTGAGATAGGAGGATCACAGGTTCCAACACGGCCTCAGGTAGTAGTGAGAGTCTCATCAACGTAGGAGACCTTGTTTCAAAAAAAAAAAAAAAAAAATCGTGCTGGGAGTGTAGCTCAGAGGTAGAATGCCCCTGGGTTCAGTCCCCAGTGCCACAAAAACAAAACAAAAATTAAAACCGGGCTGGGGGTGTAGCTCAGAGGCAGAATGCCCTTGGGCTCCATCTCTAGTACCACACAAGGGGAAAAAAAGCAGTAGGAATGTGGGGCTGGAGAGCCCTTGCCCAGCAGCGCCAGCCAGGCTGTGTGCGCCTTCACTTGCTCCTCAGTTTTGTGTGCCGCCTGGTGCTGTGGAGAAACAGTCTCAAGTGCCAGCCCTGCCCTCCAGGAGCTGTGGGTCTGGGTGACTCTGGGCCCTTGAGGCAGTGTTCACTTTCCCTCTGTGAGCGGCTGAGGCACTGGGGTGGGGACGCCTGCTGGTTTGCTGGGTGTCTTCTGCACCTGTTTCTCTAGGTCACGTGGCTTGTCAGGTGGATGTATAGCTCCCCAAGAGCAGGGACTATGAGGTAAATGATCTCTCTAGAGGGTCCAGGGAATAGGTGGCTGAATTAAGGAGTCAGGAGTCTTGACTCTTCCAAGTTAAGGAGTCACTTAGAAAAAGAGAGAAGCCGGGCATGGTGGCGCACGCTTGTAATCCCAGCATTCGGGAGGCTGAGACCAGAGGATCCTGGTTCGCGGCCAGCCTCAGCTACCGAGTGAGGCCCTCCGCAACTTAGTGAGACTCGGTTTCAAAATAAAGAATAATAAAAAAAAAAA
>PVLC010046732.1:0-11330 GCA_004027655.1 Graphiurus murinus | reverse complement strand
GATGGCTTCAGTGCCTGGGTGGCCTGGCCACTCAGCTTCCTGAGTAGGTAAGAGAGTAGGCATGTGCCACTGCACACAGCATTAAAATGTTTTTGAAGACAACCACTATTCTTAGACTTTTTCTAAAATATAAAGCATCTCAGTCTGATTTTGCCTTAATATTATGCACTGAAAACTATCTATTTTAAAGCAGAACTTGTAGAAGAACAGAGGATGCTAGCAGGGTTTGTGACTAGTCAAAAGCACAGCTTGTGAATGCGATGGTGTGTGTGATTTGCTTCTACATGATATGGGAATAGGAAAATCAAGTAAGAACTGTGTGTTGATAGGTGTTGAAGCTGGTGATGAACATCTCAGTATCCATTACACTATTTTCTCTTCTACATATGTTAAAGTTTTTCCATAACAAAAGGTTAAAAAAAAAGTCTATATAGAATAGCTGTATCTTCAGCTGGCTCAAAATCTAATGTTTTCCCCCTTCCACTGCCTCATGCTGCCCATCCAGGCAGATAAGTAGCACGTGTGCCATACCTTCCTATCCTCTCACTCTACCAGACATTAATAGTTGATCATAACAGTCTTCATTGCAGGGATTCAGGCAGCTACTGTTGATTGATGACAGCACTCAGAAGAGACAAAAAAACATTTTACTATCAATATCTTTAAACAAGGACGGTCATTTGTAATTAACTGAAATTTTCTTTCAGGACTTTGTAAAATCTTGGGGTTATTAGTGTTTAGGATTTAAACTATAGCTATGTCAGGAAACTGGACTGAATATGGAAATTTCTTCTGACGGTAAACTTCTCATTTGATTTTTATATGTAAACAAATCTAGTTATCTAATAACAAATTGAGATTGTAGCATATTAAAACCAATTCCACAAATCAAAGTTTCTTTTTCATCATTATTTATTAATGGCTTCTAGTTATCTATTCTAATGTAGCTACTGTGTATTTTTATTAGATTTTCATTGTCTGTTTGGGAGATGGACAGATGAAATGAATGCTAATATCTATTGATTTTATAGCTTTATTCTTGTTCAATCAATGTAACACATACACATGCTAATTCCATGGCTGCGATTCACAATATTCCAGTCCTGGGGTTGACAAGCTATGGCCTTTTGGTTAAATCTGACCTGACACCTGTTTTTGTGGCCTTAGCACCCAAGCTAAGAATGCATTTTCCATTTGTAAATAGTTAACATTACATAAAAAGAAAGTGATATTTTAGAATATAAAATTTATGAAATTCAGATATCACTGCCTGTAAATATTTATTGGAACATGGCCACAGCCATTGGTTTAAGTATTTTCTAGGGCTGCTTTGGGCTACAATGGCAGAGTTGAGCAATTGTGATAGAAATTGTATGGGCCTTGAGCCTAAAATATTTACTATCCAACTCCTTACAGAAAGAGTTTTCTGGTCCCTACATTTTAGTTCAACCCTATGTAGTAGAACATTCTAGAATGATGGGAATGCGCTACACCTGTATTGGCCATTAGGAGATGCAGGTCGCTAACATGACTAGAGAATTGAATTTTAAATTTTACATATTTTTTATTAATTTAACTGTAAATAGCCACATGTAACTAATGGGCAGTGTAGTTCTAGTCTGTCTATATGGCAGTCTAGATTCTAAATTGGCCCTCTAAGGCTACAAAGAATCCTAGAACCAGTTGTAGGAAGAAGCACATACCCATAGTCCCCAGCTACTTGGTAGGCAGAGGCAGGAGGATCCCTTGAATCCATGAGTTCAAAGCCAGCCTGGACAACATAGTGAGATCGATCATCTCGAAAACAAACAACAACCTCAAAACCAAAGATTACAGTATGTCGTCATCTGCTTAAACTTCTAACTTTATCAGTCATTCTGTTTTTCCCCATACAAATGACATTCAAAGTACCAAATCCAGCTTTTTCATCATTCTTGGTGTTCATTTTCTTGGCATCTCATCCACATTAAAATCATTATTTTCTTTGCCTTGTACTTAGGAAATTTTTTCTTACCTCTGTCTATTGCAGGCTCCTCTCCTTTCCCTTGAAAGGAAGCATTTACTAATGACTTGGCCACATCTTCTATGTATAATTGTTTTCCTGTTAATAACTTTTCCTCTTGTGGCAGCAACTGTCACAACTAAGCAGATGGCCTTCATACTGTAACTTCCAAGTAACGTTCCCACAAGTCTAACTGTAGGCTTTATTGTTCTATTCCTTTTCTGTCCCTCTGAGAGATCTCTCTTTCTAAAAATTTTCAGAAAACTTCCAGCTGCAAGGCTTAACTGCTTGGAGTCCCACTGCTGTTTTAACATCATCTGTTCTGCTTTAATGACAATTTTTAGATAATAATAAAAATTTGGTAAGAGCATAGACTCAGCTAGGTTGCCTGGGTTTGAATCTCTGCTCTTTGCTTTATCAAATCTGTCATCTTAGACAAGTTACATATGGGCCATGTGCCTCTGTTCCCTCTTGAGTAGAACAGGACTAATTGCTAATCTAGTACCTGCCTCTTAAGTGTGCACAAGATGGGATTAAATAAATTAATATTTGTAAAGCATTTAAGACAGTACCTTTATGAGAGTAACTTTGAAATATGTTTAAGTAAGAATCATGTATGTGTGTGTGTGTATGTGTGTATAGTAATATTGGGGGTTGAACCCAGGGGCATTCTACCACTCAGCTATACCCCCAGCCATATTTTAGTTTTTTATTATTTTTAAATATACTTTTATTGGCACATTATAGTTTTATAGTCTCACATCATAATGCAGTTCATGATGATAGTGACATACATGCATACAGCCCTTGATTCCCTCATTGCCTTTCTCCTCTCTCCCTTCCCCTTCCCCCAGATCACCTCTGTGCCTCCACTGGAGTTTCTCCTCTATTATCTGAAGTCCTTCTGATATCTTGATTACTCCCTAGCTTCTGCAAATGAGAGAAAAATATGACCCTTCATTTTCTGTGACTGGCTAATCTCACTTAACATAATATTCTCCAGGTCCATCCATTTTCCTGCAAATGACATAATTTTGTTCTTCTTTACCACTGAGTAGAATTCCATTGTGCGTATGTCCCATAATTCTGTAATCTATTCATCTGTCGATGGACACCTAGGTTGGTTCCATAATTTGGCTATTGTGAATTGTTCCGCTATGAACATGGGTATGCATACATTACTATAATATTCTGAAATTATCCCTATATACAGATGACATGATCTTATATTTAGAAGACAAAAAACCTCAAACAAAAGACTTCTAGAGCTGATTATCAAATTCAGCAAAGTAGGGGATATAAAATCAATCTAAAGAAAAACAATAGCTTTTCTATATGCCAATCATGAACCCAATGAAAAAAATAAATCCACAAAACAATTCCATCCACAATAGCTTTAAAAACAAATACCTAGGAATAAATCTAACCAAGAAATTGAAGAAGATCTTAGAAAATGGAAAGATTGGAAAGATCTCTCACATTTTTGGATAGGCAGAATATATATTATCAAAATTGCCATTCTACCAAAAGCGATCTACAGAATCAATGCAGTTCTTATCAAAATACCAATGTCATTCTTCACAGACCAAGAAAAATCAGGTCTAAATGTCATATGGAGAAAAAAAAAGACCAAGGATAGCCAAAGCAGTTCTTAGCAAAGAACTATGCAGGAGGCATCACAATTCCTGACTTCAAATTATACTACAGAGCTATAATAATAAAAGCAGCATGGTATTGGCACATAAAAAGACACATATATCAATGGAACAGAATAGAAGATGGAACAGAATAGAAAATACAGAAACAAATCCACATACTTACAGCCAATTTATTTTTGACAAAGGTGCCAAACACATATGTTGGAGAAAAGACAGCCTTTTCAACAAATGGTGTTGGGAAAACTGGTTATCCATTTGTTAAAAAAAAAAAATGAATTAAATCCTTACATTACAACCTGCACAAGAGTCAACTCAAGATGGATCAAAGATCTGGAAATTAGACTAGAGATGCTGAGTTACTAGAGGAGGGTACAGGCCCAACACTCCAACATATAGGCATAGGCAGAAACTTCCTCAGTAAGAACCCCAAAGCCCAGAAAAGGAAAACAAGAATCAATAAGTAGGATGTCATTAAACTAAAAAGTTTCTACTCATCAAAGGAAACCATCAAGAGTCTAAGGAGAAAGCCTAAAGAATGGGAGAAGATTTTTGCCAGTTCTTCCTCTGATAGAGGACTAATATCTAGAATATACAAAATATACAGAATACTTAAAGACTTAACACAAAAATAAAATCAAGAAATGGGCAATTGAACTAAATATATACTTCACAAAAGAAGAAATACAGATAGCAAATAAATACATGAAAAAGTGTTCAACATCATTATTTTATTTTGAAACAAGGTCTTGCTAGGTTGCTAGAGTCCTTGCTAAGTTGCTGAGGCTGGCCTTGTACCTGTGATCCTCCTATCTCAGATGCTCAAGTATTGGGATTATAGGCATGCACCATGAAGCCTAGTAAGAATTCTATGCTATTTAAACATAAAAAGCATGTTTTGAAAATGATAACAGCTGGTTCTTACACTGAAAGGTATTTTGGTCATCTTGTACCAAAATAATCATAGACCATCATAAGCCCTGAACCAAATTCCATCTCCCGTTTGTCTTCCCAGGTCGCTATAAATAACAGCAAGTGTTTGGTGTCTTTGTAAGACAGTTTTGTGTATTTGGGCAAACGGAGACTTTCATTGCTAACCATTTCCAGTGCTTATGACTCAGAACTGATGTGAATTATCTCTTGTCTGAAGTTTTGACTCATCTTGCACTATCCTTCCTGCTTCCTCTTATCTCTTCAGAACAGTCCTTACATATCAAGTCAAAGTATCCTTTCCAAGATCAGCCTCGAGGATCTCAACCAACTGTCAGCAAAGAGGCAGAAATTCCTCATCCTTAGCATCCCACATCTCTACCTTAGAAGGCAGGATCTTACACGTGTCTGCTTCACGTACAACTCTAATCTTCTTCTTTTCCCTGTGACCTGGGGATTCCCTGTGACAGGTCCACTCTCCTGTCCTTGGAGATCCAAATTTCACCATCCTTTATGATGAACTCAAATAACACTTTTCCTTTAACTCCACCCCCGCACGTCCTTGCCTCTTACTGAGTTTCTGAGTGTGATTCCTGCCCCTCCTATTCCCCTCGGGCATGGCACTGCCCTTTCTAGATTATTGCTTCCTTTAGCATAGAAGTGGAAATTCTGAGTTTGGGGAAATTCCACAGCACCTTGCATCAGAAAGCTCTCAACACGTTTGTCACTTTGTCCCAATGAAAGCTGAGAAAGACGTGCTCTCCACCTAATGATTTTTTTTTTAATGACATTTTATACTTGGGATAATTGTAGATTTAGAGAAAAGTTACTAAAGTAGACTTTGTACATATCTTTTGCCCAGAATCCTCTAATATCCACATCTTATATAACCAGGATACATTTTGTTTTTTAAGACTAAGAAATTACACTGATATAATGCTATTAACTAAACTATTAACTTTATTTGGATTTCACTAGTTTTTTTTTTCCTGTGTCTTTTTTATGCTCAAGATAGTACCCTGCAAGACAGTATGTTGCACATAAGAACTTGTTTTGAGATCTAAATGGACACATAGGACCGAATGTGGATTTGGAGAATAGAAAACCCAGGGTCTGAGCTCCTTTTTAAAGTTCCCTTAAAAAAAATCAGCTAAGCTCAAAGCCTTGGTATTTCTATGTATAAAGAAGACATGATAAACCAGGTGTGGTGGCACATGCTTGTAGTCCCCGTATTTGGGAACCTGAGACAGGAGGCTAGAAGCAACTTAGGAAGACCCTCAGCAACCTAGCAAAACCATGTTTCCAAATTTAAAAAAATAATAAAATAGGGCTGGGGGCATACACTGGAGGTAGAATGCCCCTAAGTTCAATTCTTAGTACTAAAATAAATAAATAAAATAAAACGAAGACATGACAGACCTTGATGGATTTATGTATTTGTTTGTTGACTACCTGGTATGCATTTCTCCTCCTTCACAGATGTCCTTTGGGAATTTTTCCCTCACTGAACACAGTTGAGTGGCGCTGTAGTCTGGGTCCAGACTCCTTGGGTCAAGGAGTGGACATGAAACCCAGTTCGGGGCAGTCTGGGACACAGCCAGGACAAGGAGATGGTGCTTTTTCATCCCAGGATCAGTTTCCTGATCAGATTCTTCTGGGTCACTGAGCTTCTCTCTGCTGGTCGGTTCCCTAGAGCCATCTTCCTTCCTTCCTTCCTCTCTCTAAGCCTTACTTCCTGCCCACCTACTGATTTTTAAAATCTTATTTATTTTTTAATTGGTGCATTGTAATCATAAATCTTTGTTAGGTACAAGCTGGTAAAGGCATATATGCACACATCTCTCACTTAACCCTTCCCCAATTCCTGCCCTACTCCCTCGCCCTCCCTCCTTCTCAAGTTCAGTTTAGTGATTGACTTTGCTATGTTTGTGAAAGTACATCATGTGCATTACGGTGTCTCCCTCTCCCCTCCCATCACCTTCAGTCCATTCTTTCAAAACACCTTCCTTCAGGTAATGAAGCCAGAATTATATTGTTCCCTACCAAAAAACCCTAAGTAAGAGGGTAGGTAGAGAGTAGCTCCCACTTTTAACTGTCGGAAAGATCTCATATCTATGAAAGGCCATTATCCTAGCAGGTTAATCCATCCAGATAAAATCCATTCAGCCTCTCTTTCATCCAACAAATATTTAAATACTAGGTATTTATAGGTATCAGGCATCATGCTGAAAATACCAAATGTTTCAAGATAATCATCGTGCCCATTCAAGGTTGAAGTTCTCCCATACACTTCTGCTCCATGGTGAGAAGGCGGTAAGGGTGTGCGTGCATGTGTGTGTTGGGGCTGTGGAAAGGGCTGGGATTTCTCAGCTTCCAGGGGAGGCTGAATGTCTCTCTTCTGGCCCCTGGTGTTGCTAAAGTACATACCTGAGAATTAGGCGTGCAGTGAATGTTGGCGACCTCCCTCTCTCTCTGGAAAGAAGCAAGGCTGACAGTCCCCGGCACTGATTGACGGGCATATTTCCCTTGTGCTGCAACCAGTCTTGGGTTCATATCAGTGCAGCTTGTCAGCAAATAGCGATTTATGACACGGGTTGATGCAGAGGGAGAGGAGGGCTAGTGGATGGAAGCGTGATGCATTTTCCCGGCCGAGGCTGCCTATTTTACCAGGCACATTATCTGCTGTCTTCTTCAGTGTGCGGCTTTGATAACGGTGGCATCTGGGGCCCATTCGAAATGGAGGGAAGAATGTCTCTGATAGCTATTCCGTTCAGCGACATAATGCTGGCACAAGGTAAACATCCTACCTCCAAGGAGTAGCTCACCTCCCCTTTTTGTCCTTTGTTCTCTTTCATGATCCTTGCTAAGTGGTTCTTAAAAAAAAATATGGAGTTAAGAGTTGGAGAGCAAGGAAAGTGTGTTCAATTGGAGTGTGTGTGTGTGTGTGTGTGTGTGTGTGTGTGTGTGTGTGTGTGTGTGTCTTTAATTCTGCTGATTTTCAGATGGCTGGAATCCCAATCTGAGACCTCCTCACAGTCCTTGGACTGTCCCTGCCCCCACCATTTGCTTAGTGCTAACTCCCCTTGCTAGACAGGAGGGATGCTTTAAGATGCTCTCGTCCTGCTAAGTGGCTACTGCCGTGCAGCTCTATTTCCTGGAATCTCTTCTCTGTGTTCCTCAGCCCCTGGCTGCTGTCTTTTCTGCCTCATCTGTCTTCCTCCTTTGTCACAGTAGCAGATTTCTATAAATCCATCCTTCCTGTGGGTGCCAGCTCTAGGAGATTGTGGCATTGTCTGCGGAGGCATGAGCATATCTGAGCGGCTGATTACTGGAGCAGGTGCCTATGATGGACCGTCACTGTGCCGCTTGGAGCATGGGGTATCTTTGAAAAATGGGACTACCCCCAAGGGGAATCAGACTCGATAATAAATCACAGGCATGGTTATTAAATGTGGACAGAGAAGAGGTGGTCAGTTTTAAGAAATGGCCCTGTGACGTCCTCAAGATCAAAGTTCTTTGTGACTTTGGCTTTTGGCTTTGCATTTAGAATTCCTGGAAGCAGAGCTGATCAGAGATTCCAGGAGAGTCCTCACCAATTACTCCAAGAAGTTGCTCAAATGAGTTACCTCGAAGCACCTTGCTTGAATCATTTGATGGATCTGAAGCAAATTTAATAAGCGGCCGCAGCTTTGTCCCCTGGACGCTTGCAAACCTGCCAGCTTCTGAGGAAGCTTTGTACTACGTAGTACGGCTGTTCTGTGTGCAGCGGGGATCCTATTCAGGATGAAGACAGCTGGGGACCCATGGTGTGCAAGATACTAGCTTGCCTAGAGAGCCCATCATTCAGGGTTCCACTGCCAAATGAGGCAGTGTCTGTGCTAATTACCCCAGTAACCTTGACTTCCACCAGGGCTGGAGGGCAAGGAAAGAAAATGTAAGAGAACAGTGCCTTTGCAAATTACCACACTCCTGGCATCCTCTGGATGCATACCTTACAGAGAGGCTCTCAGAAAAGTTGACCATGTGAGAAGCAGCGTAGCCCAGGGGTCCCTGCATTCAGACAAACCTGAATTCAAATGCCAACTGAGCCCTGTACCTGAGCTGTGACCTCTGGTTAATGAATTCCTCCACCTCGCCAGGCCTTAGTTTCCATATCAATGCAACGAGGAAGAGGACCTACCTGAATCACAGAGTTGTTTTTAAGATTAAATGCATGTAAAGTGTTTCACACAGTGTTTAGCGTAGAGTCACCACTGTTCTTAGTAATTCATGGCACAGTAAAATTTTCTCTAACGTGCTTTTACCAACTTAGAAAGAAAGAGCATGTTATCACGCCTTGTGGCATGGAAGAACATCAGCCCAGCTTGACTTCACTTCAATAAACATTTGTTAAGTAGCTACTGGAGAGGCTGGTTCCTGCCAAGACACTAAAGTAAATGACACCCTCCCCGTGGTCTCCCCAACTGTACTCTAACTTCTTGATGAGGCAGGCAAGCATGAAGAAAACTTAGGATGGGTTCCAAGACAGTGCAGAAGCAGGTTCTATGGATCCTGAGTCATCTGAGTTCTTAGGAGGTATAAAGCAAAGCAAAAAGATATTCATGGGGATTGCTGGTGGGTCTGCCACACACTCCCCTCCACGAGGCCACTCTGTTGTGTCCTTCTTTGAATGTTGGGGAAGTTGCCAAAGCATTCAATGAGGCCAAAGGCCCAAGTCTCTTTCCCTGCTGGAAAGGAAAAGCAGGAGCATAAAGAATTGAGAAACAAAACAGAGCAACACCAGTGACTTTCCATCTCATGCCTACCTACCACCTTCCATCTTTGTTTTATTGTCTTACCCAAGTGTAAGTAAGCCTGATTTGTTTTGGTCGCAGCTGCCCTTGGCTGAGCAGCCTGAGTCCTTCCCCTGCTGTTCTTCCTCAGAGTGCTGGGGCAGCTTACTCCACTCTATCCTGCATTTTCTCTTAGCATCTGCCCCTTTGCTTTTAGGGTTTCTTAAAATTCTACTCGCAGGGTTTCATGATACCCACACTGTTGAGAAATATTCCCTCCACTCAGTTTCTACATTTTCCTCTTTTGTCAACTCCCTTTCTTAGTCTCTTCCCTAGATGTACGTTTTGTCATTTTGGCCCTCTGCTCTTCTCTTTAATCTGTAGATGGCATTCGTTACCACCTGCCTTTGTACTTCCATTCATCTCCTTCCTAGGTATTTCAACTCATGTGGCTTTCTGTTACTTCAAATCAAACTAAAAACTGAAATTACCCAGTTTTATACCCCAATCATCATACAACCTTTTTATTTCTCTAGTAACATGCCTATGGTTCTTCTAGGCTTGACATGTTAGAGTGGTGCCATTCTTTCCATAAATACTGATGTGCTAGAGTTTAGTAAGTATGAATGGGGCATGGACTGTCCCTCTATTTCTCCAGTCTGTTGCAAGAAAAAGGACAACTTGGCATAGGATGCCAACATATACTTGCTAATATTGCCTGAAATAAGTCTGGCGAGTCACGGAAGCCACGAAGGAGGAGATAGTGTCTAAACTGAGATCCAGAGGCTAAGGAGTGGCTCTGCATAAAGGGGATGTGCCAGTGTTTTGAGCAAAAGATTATTCAAAGACCAAGTGGGAAGAGAGAGCATTTGAGAATCTGGATATAATTGACAATAGCTGGAGTTCACAGCAGGAGAGCAAAGCAGGGTTCCCTCTGGGCATGGGACTAGGTAGTCCTCACAGAAAGTATCTATGAAATGACCCCATGGTGGTTGGCAGTATTGTGCTTTCTTGCTTATCATAGCCGTCTCGCTTTATTCTCCTGCCCAACCCTCTCACTTAGAATGCCATCAACTTTTCCACAATTCTCCAGCCCACAGTGGTCTAAACTCCAGTGTAAACCATAAAATATGCTGATTGGTTTGGCAATTCATAATGTCTTACCCTAGGAGTTTATTTGTTTGTTCATCCATTCATTTATCAAATATTTATTAATGATCTATTATGTACAAGGCCCTGTGCTTAATACCACATGGAAAAAATGAGAAGAACTCATTTTTTTATAAGGATCTTATAATTTTGGATAGGAGACAACCAACTAACAAACAAATGAAATAAAATTGGTTGAGCTGCCAATTTTGAAATTTGGTCTTATCTTTACCTTTCATCCCTTCAAATCAATCTTGAATTCTCAAAGGTTTTCCTTCAATTAGAATAGTATATTTTAGTAGACAAGATGTCTCTGTGTGCTAACATTTGCTCAATGTCATAAAACTGGAAAGGGTCAAAGCCAGGGATTTAATTCAAGTCTCTGTGAATCTGAAGCGAGGGTGCTACCTAGGTGTTCAGGTACTTTGTAAGTGCTGGATTTATTAATTAAATTACCAAGGGATTATGTTTTGTTTAGTAAAGCACAAAACAGACTGGCATCAAGCACAATAAGGTATAAGAAGTTCTACAACCCAGAAAAATATAATTTTGTGCCTAAAACTACCTGTCACTTCTCTTGGAGTTAACCCTATCATTTGACTCTGACTTATTCTCACTGGTTTTATTTCTCATTCAACAAATGCTTATTAAATAACTACTATATGTTGGGCACTGTGCTGTATCGGGCACCATGGATAAAACAGAGAGGAAGGAAAGTTAACCTGTCATCATGATGCTTTTGGCTAATCAGGGACACAAACATAAATAATATATACCTTGCTGGGCATGGTGGTACACACTTGTAATCCCAGTACTTGGGAG
>PVLC010046731.1:0-10000 GCA_004027655.1 Graphiurus murinus | reverse complement strand
AAAGTGAAGGGTCATATGCTTTCTCTAATATGCAGAAGCTAGGGAGGAATGGGGATACCAGAAGGGCTTCAGATAATGGAGAGGAAACTTGAGTGGAGCCAGGGAGGTGGTCTAGGGGAAGGGGAGGGGAAAGGGAGAAGAGAATGGGGAAGGGTCCAGGTGAAAGCCCAAGAGCTGTGTCATGTATGTCATTGTCATTATGATTTGGATTATGATGTGAGACTATATTGCACCAATAAAAGTATATAAAAAAAGGAAAATTCCAAATCCAAACTTTTTTCTACCAAATTTTGGGAACTTATAACCCACCATATATCAGTTAGAACTTATTAAATTGAAAATGTCAGAAAACCCAACTCATATTGGTTTAAATAATAAAGGAAATTTGTTGCCTGATAGAATCAAAAGGGGCAGAGTTAGGCCTAACTTCAGGTAACGCTTGATCCAGACACTCAAATGATGCCACCAAGAACTCAATTTTACTCTATCTCTCCTCTCTCCCTTTTGTAATAGTACACTCATCTTAAAGACTTCATCCTAAAGCTGGCCCTCTTCTTGGGCAGGAGATACCTGTTATTATCTCCAAGGGAGATACAAGCCCCTTCCCCAAAAGCTTAAAACAAGTCTCAGAAATGAACCTTATTGGTTCTGGTTAGCTGACTTGGATTATATGCCATTGTATGATCTTCATGTAATTTTTGTGGTCAAGAAGAAGGTGAGACATACTGATCGAGTCCACTGTCAGGGGATGATGTCAATACTAATCAACCTACATGGATGAGAAATGTGAAATACTCTTAGGAAGAGGAAAATAAATTTTAGAAGGCTAGAAATTGACTCCAGACCACAAGTCCCACATTGTTCCTGGATAGAGGAGGTGTTAAGGTACTTAACTGTCTCCCAGGTAATGATATTGCAATAGAGTTTATTTTTAGAGCAGTGTTAGGTTCACAGCAAAACTGAGCAGAAGGTACAGAGATCTCCCTGTACAGAGACCTTACCCCCTGCCTCTCCCACATGTACCCCTCCCCCACTATCAACATCTCACACCAGAACGGTATATTCATTGCACTTGATAGACCTATATTGGCATATAATTATCATCAAAAGACCATAGTTTACTTCAGGATTTACTCTTGGGGTTGCACACTTTATAAATTTGAACATCTACCCACCATGGTAATATCATACAGAGTAATTTCCCAGCTCTTAAAATCCTCTGGCTTTTTGTTTCATTTATCCCCTCCCCCTCCCAACCCCTGGCAACAATGTATCTTTTTATCATCTCCATAATTTTGCCATTTCCAGAATGTCATAGAGTTGGAATCATACACTATGAAGTCTTTTAGTGTTGGCTTCTTTCACTTAATAATATACATTTATATCCTCTCCAGGCCTATTCAGGCCTTGATAGCTCATTTATTTTTAGTACTAAATAATGTTCCATCATCTGGATATATCACAGTTTATTTATCCATTCACCTACTGAACAATATCTTGGTTGCTTCCAAGTTTTTGCAAAATTATGAATAAAATGCTGCTCTAAACATGTGTGCAGGTTTTTGTGTGAACATGAGTTTATGCACACCTTTTTATAGTTTGCCACATTCCTTTTCAACTGTTATCTCTTTGAAAACTCACTTTTCTCTGAAAGATAGATAATAGAAACTCCAATATCCAAGTGAGCTAACTAAAGGGTTTAGCCCAAGAATACTTAACTGCCAGTGACAGAGATGGGATTTGAATTCTAAATTGTGTGTGTGTGTGTGTGTGTGTGTGTGTGTGTGTGTGTGTGTGTGAGTGTGAGAGAGAGAGAGAGAGAGAGAGAGAGAGAGAGAGAGAGAGAGAGAGAGAGAGAGAGAGAGAGAGAGAGAGAGAGAGAGAGAGAGAGAGAGAGAGACAGAGAGAGACAGAGAGAGACAGAGAGAGACAGAGAGAGAGAGATACTGGGGATGAAACCAAGGGGCCTTCTACCTTTAGGCTGCACCCCCAGCTCGACTTTGTATTTTATTTTGAAACAGGGTCTTGCTAAGTTGTTGAGAGCCTCACTAAGTTGCTAAGGCTCTCAACTTAGATCCTCCTGTCTCAGACAAATACTGAGATTTTGGGCATGTGCCACTACGCCTAGATTGAACTCCAAAATTCTGTATTTGCCCTTGACATTGTCACTAACTTTCTAGGAGATGGGTTTCTAGAAAAATTCAAAGTTGCCCCCCAATGGTAAAGCACAGATTAAGCCCAAGTTATTGATCCCCCACTCAGTATACAAAGACACCCACCAAGACAGCCCATTGTATGCTGCTCTTGGTTCTGAGCACCCTGAATCCCACCATCTGCAAGTGTCCCTGATGACGCCCTCCCACCCTTGGGCCCTTGACAGTACTATTGTTTCCCCCTGGCAGATTCCCTGGTTGCATTCAAACCTGCTTCAACCAGACCCCCAGGCTTTCACTTCCCTTTTTGCCTCTGCTCTTGTCTATTCATCCAAAGTTTATCAAACACCTACCAAAACCTGATGTCCTCACCACAGTATTGAAGCATCCTCACCTCTAATTTTCTGACCTCCCTTTCAACCACTTTCTCCTCACTCACTCCATCTCAGCCAACTGGCTCTATAGTCCCTGAAATATGCTGGCCACCTCAGGGCCTTTGCAGTCCCCAATCCCTACAAACCTGGCTTGTTTCCTCACTTCCTTCAAGTTTCTGCTTAAATATTACTCTAACAGTAATCCTCTGACCCCTCAGAAAAAAATATTAATATCCTCAATTCTCCCAGCACCATCTCTGTTTTTTTTTTTCCTCTAGCAATATTCACAGCAAATGTCTGACACATTTATGTGTTTATTGAATATCTTTCTGTCTCCACAAGAGAGTGAGTACTTCAAAGGTGAAGGTCTTTCTCTGCTTTGTTTATTGATCAACTCTAAGTGTCTGGAACTGGACATGGAAATAGCAGACACTCAATAAATATGTTGAAACAATGAGTGCTGTCAGCTAGTCACTCTCTTGCCTTAAGCGGTTTTCAGACATGGGTGAGACCAGCCTAGCTTCCCAGTGTCAAGAGCCATATTAGACTTCCCAAGTGTTCTCCTTGACACCCTTCTCACTTTCCCTCTCTCATGACAGTGGAAGGGTGGGGTAATACCCATCACCCCACTAACTCCAAAGAAACCTTTCCTTCTCCTCCTCCTCCTCCTCTCCTCCTCTTCTTCCTCTTTTTTCTCTTCTCTCTTTCCATATCTGTCAGCATTCTTGCAGCTATAATCTGAAGATTGACCATGTAATTTAGAGGAAAGATCATTTATTTTCTTTTGTTTTCAGGTTCAGTCCATGTTCAGGCCAGAGACTATGGATCTCAGGATATGGCTACAAGAAGCAGAGAAAAAGGAGAATATGTGGACTATGCTCACATTGTGGAGGGCAGAAGCAAGAGAGAGTGAGCTGGGAGAGGAGCAATCATATATATATACACACACTCTCCAAGGCCACACCCCCAGGGAACACCCCCTCCAGCCACACCCTATGGGCCTACGTACCACACAAGTAAATCCATTACAATGGATTTTATCCACTTCTGGGATTACAACCCTCATGACTCAATTATATCAACCCTAAATATTAATAAGTGAGCTCTTTAGGAGACATTTTATATTTAGCTATAGAGCGCTCTCTCTCTCTCTCTCTCTCTCTCTCTCTCTCTCTCTCTCTCTCGTGTGTGTGTGTGTGTGTGTGTGTGTGTGTGTGTGTGTGTGTGTGTGTGTTTTTACTGGGAATTGAACTCAAGGGCGTTCTGAACTATACCCCTAGACCTATTTTATTTTTTATTTTAAAACAGGGTCTTGCTAAGTTGCTGAGGCATGCACCACATGCCTGGCTTTACTTCCCTCTTTAATTTCCACCTTTTTTGCCCTCAAGGCCTGCCAAAGTTGTTTCAATATTATTTAGTATATCCTTCATGGGTAGGCTGGTACTTCACTTGGTCTGAGAGTGTTGGCATCTGTATTTTATTTCAGGCCTCTGTAGCTTCATCTGACACAGAGAGAGTCCATTAACACACTGCTGCACAAACATTGCATCATTGAATGTTCAGAGGGACTGTGAGATGCAAATGTTCTTATCTCCATTTTGATGATAGGGAAACTAAGGCTCAGAGAGTTCTCTGGTCTCTGAGAATGGAAAAATTCTTATCAAGTACTTATCTCTGAGTTGCCCCCAAAGAGCTATGGGTATTGCTATCCTCAGCTCCCAGAGAGGCCACTGGTGAGTTGGTTCTGATTGCTATCTTTACTGCAGGCCTCTGCCTCCCATCTAGTCATTGAAAAGTCCTGTACTTCAGTCCAGCATGGTGGCACATGCCTGCAACTAAGTGAGACCCTCAGCAACTTAGTGACACCCTGTTTCAAAATAAAAAGAGATGGGAGTGTATTTTGGAGGTATAATGCCCCTGGATTCAATCACCAGTACCAAAAATAAAAGAAAAAGAAAAAAAGAATCTCCTACGCACAGCCAGGCAGAGCTCAAAAAGCTGTAGACTCTGGTCAGCTGGACCTCTTGTCTACCACTGCAGTAAGCAGCTTGGAGGGGAGATAAATGGATGTGATTATTGGCCTCAAATGAGGATTAGGGATTATCTGTGGATTTTCTCTGTCCTAGTGGTAGACACAATGGAGAGGGGAGGGATTGTGATTTCAAAACCCAAGGGAGGGGACCAAACACTTTTATGACTTGAATTATACTAAAGCTTGAGGGTGAGACGTATTTTGGGCTTAACTCCAAGATCTGTGACCTTCGCCAAGTCACCGCTCTCTGAGCCCTTAATTTTCCTCTACTTTCTATGAGACATGTTTGTTCTTTCCCATCACAAGAGGATCATTCTCCAAAGTTCTGATTTGAATATTTTACATACAACTATAAAGCTTTACATTAATTACCTCTAAGGCATTTTATCTTTTATTGTAACTCCTCAACAATGTCTGAAAACAGCAAACTGAATTACTACAAACAACAAAAACAAAATCAACAATGATAGCAGCCAACATTTACTGAGCACTTCTCACATGCAAACACTTTATGGGCATATTACCACTTAATCCTCTCCATAGTACCAAGAAGTAGGCTCTATTTTGTTCTCATTTTGCACCTGAGGAAATTTAGTTTCATGTGGCTTGCTCAAAGTCACAAAGTTAGTGAGGCCTAAAACTGGAATCTAGGTTACCCAAAGACAATATTTAAACTTTTTTCTAAGTGCCTAAGTGCCACAATTGCATGTGGCATGATTTCTGTAGCAAATTCTGGCACAGATTTGAACTGGCTTCATGAGTGTTTCAGTCATCATTCTCGAAGAAAGGTTTTATTTACTCACCAATCTGGAAATCGATAATCTCTCTCTGTCTCTGTCTCTGTCTCTGTCTCTCTCTCTATGTTTTGTGTGTGTGTGTGTGTGTGTGTGTATTTGTATATATGTGTGTTTGTGTATGTATTCCATTTTACACCAGTTCAGTTCCAAGCAGGGCTGGAAATTCTTAGGGCATCATGATAGGGAGCAGAGAGCAAAAATGAATAGAGGGAGGGGTCAGAGACAGAGTCTGCAGCTGGGGAGGGCCTGGGACAAACACACTGTACCCAGCCATGATCTCAGGGACCCTTTCCCAGCAACCAAGTTCTACCCCTAACATGACTGCCTCCAGTTCAGGAAGTTTGGGGGCATTTTAAATCCAAACTACAACCATGAGACTAATCTTTATGCAATCTAAATAGATTACTTTTATGAGCACTTGTTGTACTTGTCTCTGAGTCCCTGATTCTTCCTCTGTAAACCAGAGGTGATAATGCTTCCTTTCAAGTACTTGTTTCAAGGGTTGGATGAGATATATAATATGTGTTCAAGGATTAGCAACTTTCCTGATTTTCCCTTCAAAAATTCACGTAAATTGATTTCCAAAATTATGACAACTGAGATTTCAGAACATCAATAAGTATAGGAAAGTAAGACAGGTCAGCAATAGATGATGTTGGAAATTGTCTACCTAAGCCTTGAAATGCTGTACATTGCACTGGCACTAGAGCTGATTGATGTTGGAGGTGGGACCTCTGGAGCAATGTTTAGGTTATGGGGTCCACCCTTATGAATGAACTAGTTCTATCAGTAAAAGGAGCTTGTGAGGATGAGTTCACTCTCTTCTCTTCTGCCATGCAAGGACATAGTGTGTGTCTCGTTTTACCTTCACTTTCTGCCATGTGAAGGTGCAGCTGAAAGGCCAGATGCCAGCTCACTGATCTTGGGCTTCCCAGCCCCCAACACTGTCAGAAAATGAATTTATGTTCTTTTGTTTTTAATACTTTTGTTGGTACATTGTAATTATACATCATAGTGAGGATACAAACATACATGCACACAGCACTTGGTGTGTTTTCCTCTGGATCTCACCCTACCCACCCCTCCCCATACATATTAGTGAGATTGTAATGATACCTTCATATATGGACATAACATTATTTAAACTGTCTCCTTCATTAGTTCTCCTTTTTCCCTCCCAGGTCCCTCTCCCAATCCCTTTCCACTATTCTACTGGTCTCTCTCTTCATTTATAAATTACTCATTTTCAGATATTAGAGCAGAAAAAAAAAACAGACTAAGACAGTAGGTTCAGAGATAAACACAACAGACATGGTCCTTGCTCTCATAAAGATTACATTCTAGTGAAAGAAACAGAAAATAAACAACAAATAAGTAAACAAGATGTTTCAAAGAGCAAGTGTTATAAAAAATGAAAGAAGGTGATTGTGTAATGTTAACTGTGGGTGAGGAAAAGCTATTGTAGAGAATAATGGCAGTTTGACTTCTCTGAGAAGAAGCCATTTATACAAAGCCTGAATATAGAGTATAGTCACCCTTGAAAATAGCTGTGACCTAGAGCTGAGAATGAGAGATGTCTGTTCGAGGAATGAAAAGAAACTCTGAGGTTGTCTCAGAGTGAGTACAGATACAAGTCAGCCTCTGTGAGTTAGCCATTATTGAGATCCATGGGGATTTCCCAGAGAGGTACAGAGACAGAAGGTAGATTGTAGTTCTTGAGCCAAGACTGAGTTTCATTAGCATAGTTACCACCCTTTAAAATATAGAAACAAATAATGTTATTACCTCATAATACAGATCATCAGGACCAAAATCCAGGAGCCAAAAGTCATAAAATGCATACAACAGAGGAAGCCCCAGCTTGACTGGGTGTTGGCCTCCCAAGTGCCAATATGCTTTGCTGTATATGGGAGAGGAAAATTGCTACAATTATTCAGCAACCATTTTGGAGAGCTAAATCCTAGCCTCCCCAAGATGTTCAGAGATAGGGTGCACTAAATTTTTACTTTCTATAGTCAACACTCTGAAGAGTTGTGTATACTTGAAATAGTGATGCTTCTCATCCTTCCTCTTGCTTGGTTATCATAAATACCCCTAAACTAGATTCCCTGAATCCAGTATCTTCCTCTTCATTACTCACTGAACACCTGCATTGGTCCAGGTTTTTGATCAGAGGTTAGAGAACAATAAGAATAAGCCTACTGGCATAGCGCCTCTAGGAGTTTCAGGCCCAGTTCATTCCAGAATATTTCCAGTGTCAGTGGAAAGCACTTTGCAAATTGTAAAGGACTGATACAGTATTGTTACTGTGGGGATAATCAAGGTAATGAGGGCAATTGTTAACGTGTAGCTCTTCCCTTTCAATGGATCTCCACTATCTAGGAGAAAAAGGCATGATAGTCAAGTCCAAACCAATTCCAGCCTAATTTCCCATATCTTGCCCCCAGCATCATTCTTATACTCCATCCATATCAAACTTCTAATGGTCTCTTCAGTTTCACACCCCAAGGCCTTTGAATGTTCTGTTTCCTCCATCTGAAATACTCCCCCCTTTTTTCTGCCTGTAAACCCCCCACTTACCCGTCAAGATTCAATTTTGGCATCTATAACCCTTTCCCATAGGTACTGTTTATCTCTATCTCCCCTCATCTGGAAGCATTCTTGAGCTCAGGCTTTTTTTTTTCTTTTTTTTCTTTTTTTTTGTAGTGAAGTGTGAACCCAGGGGTATTCTACCTCTGAGCTCCACCCCCAGCCCTTTTTATTTTGAAACAGGGTCTCACTAAGTTGCTGAGGCTATCCTTGAATCTGTGACACCCCTGTCTCAGCTTCCCAAGTACTGGGATTACAGATGGTTGCCATCATGCCTGGCAAGAGTTCAGACTTTGAGTTAAATAAACTCAGGGTTAGTCCCAGTTCAGCTATTTCTGAGTTTCATGATCTTGATCATGTCACCTAACTTCTTGAAGATTCAGGTTTCTCTAAGATGGGGATAGGAATAAGCAAGAATGACTTGTTGAGACGAAGTGTAAGAAATGCTTAGTATAGCACCTGGTATTCAACAAGTTGTAATTATTGTTGAAAAGAGTTTCTTTCTATTCCAATTATGATAGCATATCCATTCCCCCCAACCCCACCCCTTATGTGGGGTGTTTAGGGTATGAGGACCTGATACTCAACAAGTTATAATTATTATTGAAAAGAGTATCTTTCTATTCCAATTATGATAGCATATCCATTTCTCCCCCCCCACATCCCTTATGGGGGTTGTTTAGGTTATGAGGACTCCACCCTTATAACTAGATTATTACTGATTATGAAAGTCACTCCAGAGCATTTGTCAAACTATATTACTAGGTATCTGTGTCTCCTACTAATGTGAAACCTGTATTCCAGAAGCTATGTCTTAGTTCTAAATCTCCAGCAAGTGTCATAGTACCATGTAAGTCAAGTCAATTTGCCTCTTTTGGCCTAAATTGGGAAGAATAATGCATACCAGATAAGGTTACAATAAACATCAAATTAGATCATGAAATTGAAAGTGCTTAGAAAGTGGAATAGAGATGTGAATTGTTATGGTTCTGTCATCCAAGGTGAAAAGGGGATGTTGTTCAGCTCTACAATTTTACAATTGTACATCCGTGACTCTCCCTACTATGGTTTGGATGTGTCCCCCAAGGTTCATGTGTTGGAAACTTAATCCTCAATGCTTATGTTGGGAGGTGGGTGACTTATGGGAGGTGTTTAGGCTATAAGAACTCCACCATCATAACCAGATTAAATATGATGATGAAAGAGCTTGAGTCGGGAAGTTCCACCTCTCTGTCTCTCTCTCTAGAAGGCCCTGACCAGACGCCACCCCTCTATGCTATATTGGATTGTTGGATTCCCCAGGCACCTGAACCATGAGCCAGTATACTTCTGTCCACGATAAATACTCAGTTTGTAGTATTCTGTTATAGTGGCATGAAACAGTCTAAGATCTTTCCCTTCCTTTCTTTCTCTAACCTATGGAATATTCATGTACCCCTCTTTTTTTAAACATTCTTATTTATACTTCATCTCTTTCCAGAGAGAGAGAGAAAAAAAAAAAAACATGGGTGTATTGGTGTAAGATCAGATCCACTCAAAATGTTAACCATGGATAATACTGCAGTGGAAAGACAGACATTAACTTTGTCCCAGTAGGTTTCCAATTCTTGTTGGGGAAAGACAATAAAAGTAAACAAAAATATAGATACAAAAACCTTTGTATCTACAGGTTTCCCATCCTCAGATTCAACCAACTTCAGAATGAACATATTTGGGGAAAATTACATCTGTACGGAATAATTATAGACTCTTTTCCTTGTCATTATTTCCTAAACAACACAGTGTAAAACTTTCTTATGTAGCATTTACATTGCATTCAACATTATAAGTAATCTAGAGATGATTTAAAGAATAAGAAAATAAGCCGGGCGTGGTGGCGCACGCTTGTAATCCCAGCATTCGGGAGGCTGAGACCGGAGGATCCGGGTTCGCGGCCAGCCTCAGCTACCTAGTGAGGCACTCCGCAACTTAGTGAGACTCGGTTTCAAAATAAAGAATAAAAAATGGGGCTGGGGGTGTAGCTCGGAGGTAGAATGCCCCTGAGTTCAATCCCCA
>PVLC010046730.1:0-11342 GCA_004027655.1 Graphiurus murinus | reverse complement strand
GAACATATGCTTCTTTACTCTTTGTGACTGGCTAATCTCACTTAACATAATGTTTTCCAGTTGCCTCTATTTCCTTGCAAATAACATGATTTTGTTCTTCTTTATGGTCCATTATCACCTCTTCTGTTCAATATAGTACTTGAGACTCTAGCCAGAGCAGTAAGGCAAGAGAAGGAAATCAAAGGGGTAAAGATAGGGAAAGAAGAACTAAAATTATCCCTTTTTGCAGACGACATGATATTATACGTAGAAGACCCAATAAACTCAACCAAGAAACTCATAGAACTGATCAACAAATTCAGCAAAGTGTCTGGATACAAAATCAATCTTAAAAATCAGAAGCTTTCCTGTATGCCAACCATAAATCCATTGAAAAAGAAATCCAGAAAACAATTCCACTCACAATAGCACCCCCAAAAATAAAATACTTAGGGATAAACCTAACCAAGGAGGTAAAAGACCTCTATAAGGAAAACTACAAAAAGTTGAAGAAAGAAATTGATGAAGACCTTAGAAAATGGAAGGATCTACCATGCTCTTGGATAGGCAGAATAAATATCATCAAAATGGCCATCCTCCCAAAACTAATCTACAGATTCAATGCAATACCCATGAAATTACCAAGGGCGCTCCTCCCAGAAATAGAAAAATCAGTCCTTAAATTCATCTGGAAAAACAAAAAGCCCAGGAAAAACAACTAGCCAAAGTAGTTCTTAGCAACAAGAACCATGCAGGAGGTATCACAATACCTGACTTCAAACTCTACTACAAAGCCACAGTAATAAAAACAGCCTGGTACTGGCACAAAAACAGACACACAGACCAATGGAGCAGAATAGAAGACTCAGAAATAGACTCACAGACTTACAGTCAACTGATTTTTGACAAAGGAGCCAAAAATATGCACTGGAAAAAGGATAGCCTCTTCAACAAATGGTGTTGGCAAAACTGGTTAACCATATGCAGGAAACTAGAAATAAATCCCACTTTCTCACCCTGCACAAGAGTCAACTCAAGGTGGATCAAAGACCTGGACATCAGGCCAGAGACCTTGTTTTTATTTTTTGATGCAGGGTCTTATACTATATTGCCCATGCTGGCCTTGAACTCCTGGGCTCAAGTGATCTTTCTACCTTGTTCTCCTGAATAGCTGGGGCTACAATCATGTGCCACCTTTGCAGTAACTTGTAAGTGATCTGTAGACCACCTAGACCCGAGTCAGATTCATCAGGGGTGTTGAGATGCAGATTCATGGACTTCAAGAACTACTGCAGCAGCATCTCAGTGAAATGGCTCAGCATTTTAAATGTGTGTGTATTCTTTTCCCTTCTCTCCTAATGGTACACGGACACATGGGAACTATTGGTCTCTAGGGGCAGCTTCATGGAAGAGGGTGGACCTGAGCTGAGGATGCAGAGGAGCAGGAGGGGCTTTCCAGGTATAGGAGAGCCAGGCACCAAGCCAGAGGGGACTGGAACAAGGTATGTTCTGTGGACAGCAAGCCAGCTGGGTGGAGTAAATGATACTAGTTCATGCAGATGAATATTGAACTGAAAAGAGTGAATAAGACGTGATATGCAGTAAAAACCAGCAAAACTACCAAACCATTCTCTACTATTTTTGGTGTGTTTGAATCTATCTATCTATCTATCTATCTATCTATCTATCTATCTATCTATCTATCTATCTATCTATATAATCTATCAATCATCTATATCATCTATCTATTATCTATCACCTATCTATCATGTTTGAATGTGTGCGCAATTATATATTTATCTATCCTATATGTATATAAGTATATATATATTTGGTGTGTATGATATGAATGTGTGTGTACATATATATATATATTCATACATACCAAGGTATACACAAACATACTTTTGATAGGCAAACCGTACCATCATAAGCATATATAGGCTTTGATGCTATCTCCCAGCTTGTCTTCTGCCCAAAGTATATAAAACACACTTTTAGGGAAATAAAGCAATTAGTTTCATAATCTTTTTTGTTCTGGTATTCACAAAATAATTTAACAGGCTGCAACCAAGAAAATGAGCCATTTAAAGTTCTTAAAACAGAACATTTATAAGGAAAATATATAAGTTGACTAACCTTTTCACAATTACATTTCAGGATGCATGGGGCAGAGGGACACCCTAAGGCACATGATGTACTTACACAATCATATCAAGGTCACTCACTGAAGTGAACCTGAGGGGGAGGGAGGGGGAGGGGATGGGGAGGGAATTGGGGAAGGGGTCAAATGAGAAGTGTGTGCAAATATGTTGTTAACAACTTGTACTTAACAAAGATGTATGCTATATTGCACGAATTACTACAATAAAAAATTAAAAAAAAAAAGAAAAAAAAAAGAAAATGAGTTTTGAGTTTTTTTTCCCCTTAGTTGTTCTATCTCCATGTATGAAAGAACAGGCAGAAATAAATTCTGTTATGTTGTTAAATGACAAAACCTATAGGATTGGCTGAATTTAACATGTCATTGGTATGTGTATGTTATCTCAAGTTTTACTTCTATCATTGCTTTGCACTGAATGTAATAATAGCTTTATTGAGATGTGGATTTTTTTAAAGTATCCCTATTCATGTGAAATGAAGAGGGAAACAAATTGCTCACCTTTTTCTCATTTGTCTGTGATGTTTTCCTATAAAAAATGAGATGACTGCTTCAGTATGTTAGGGAAATTTGTTAGCCTTTGCGAAGTTCATAAACTCTGTGTTGGGCCTGCTACATACAGTTGCAGACATAAGTAGCAGCTCAACTGTGTCCATAGACCTGCATCCTAATCTTGTGGGTCTTGGTTGGAGGCTCATGTTCAATGCCACAGTGGATTTCTTTGTCACTTGCAGCCTTGTGTGGATGACATGGTCTTCTGATAATTCAGTGGGCTGGCTTTTGGCAAGTGAGCTTTCATTTAAGATTGCTTGGGCTTTCCTCTTTTCCCATACTTACTATCCAGAACTTTCCATTAGGTAAAAATTCTTCCTGCTGTTTTTACAAGATTAAATAACAAATAGCACCTTAATATATATGGTTCAACTATACACTATGTGGATAAAAAGAAAAAATGTGACTCTATTATGTGAGCAAAACTCTACAAAATGAAAGCCACTGTAAAATCAAGTCTATATCATTTCAACAATTCATAATTATCACAAAGAGTGCAGGCAGGAGGCCATGAGTCATAAGAAATTACTGCTTTTCTGGCTAAAAACTCCCCCATTTTTCTCTTAACTTCAGGAAGTATGTCAGGATGCATCAATGAACAGTGATTTCATAATCATGTACCTTCCGATATGGTCTAATATATAGAGTTAACGTATTGTTTGCAACTTTCAAGAGCTTAGGTGTTTTTCACATTATGATACTTAGTGCTAAACCTGATGAACACCACCGCAGCACTGTGGTAGTTAGCGACGGGGTGTGACGAGACAGACATACAAACTGTTGGCTGTGCAGGGTGGATGGGGGTGAGAGCGGTGTGGGAGATCAGTGAAGAGATGATTTTTTATTTTGCAGTACTGGGGATTGAACCCAGGGGCATTCTACCTCTGAGCTATAGCCCCAGTCCTATTTTTTATTCTTTATTTTGAAACAGGGTCTCACTAAGTTGTGGAGGGCCTCACTAAGCAGCTGAGGCTGTCCATGAACCCGGATCCTCCAGTCTCAGCCTCCCAAGTACTGGGATTACAAGCGTGCACCACCACACCTGGCAAGGAGATGATTTTAGTAACCCAGGGACAAAATGAAGGTGGGCATGCTTGCCTGTTGGTGATGTGACTGGGGAAGGGGGATGGACCAAAGAGAAGCCGTTGAGCTATCTTTGGAGGAGGCCAAGAGGAGGATGCACATGGCATCTGTGAGAAAGGGATATTTTCCAGTGGTGTCCTGTCTCCTGAGCAATGCGAAGAGAACAAATTGAGGCAGTAAAACGCTCTGCATGGCGGCAGATATTCAGGTTAGCCCGGGGAGAGACACGAAGCCGCTCTGCCTGGGGGAGCCGCAAGTCATTTCCATCTCCTTGAGCTGAGTGAAAGGCCCAGCTGTGTGATTTCTTAGCCAATTATGGGGACTTGGGCAGCAAATGGAGTGCATTTCATGCAAGGCCCACAGATCTGGGCCTTTTGATTTTGACAGTTTTCTTATTTTAATCTGTGATCCCCCCCGCTTTTTTATGATTCTCATTTACAGGGACATGATTATGGTGTCCAGGCAGACTTTAAGGCATCTTCTCTCTCGTTTCTATCTCCATTCTGTTTTCTGAGAGACACGTGTTGGGCAGCGGGGGGCCTTCCAGCTGGAGCCCTGCAGCCAGGGCATTGAGCTGGGGCTGGGTGAGGAAGCCAAGACGCGCCATACCAGCCTGCTTATTTGGCTGCATGTACCACCAGGAAAGTAAACTGGCCTGAGATTGGAGTTCCTTGGAAGGTTGATCATCTAAAACTCGGCACAGCCTGTGTTATATTTAGGTATCGTATACTCCCTGAGGAGCTCATAAATTGATGTTCAGAGTTGATGTAATTGTGTCATGAGGGTTCTTATTTCATCTCATGGGTTCATCTGGGTGGTAAGCTGGGTAGGGGCATGGCTGGAGAAGGTGGTCTCTGGGGCCTGCCTTGGAGATTATATTTGGTTCCCCTTCCCTTTGCATTCTCTCTTGCTTCCAGCCTTCATGTTGTGAGAGTAAAGCCTTGTACTTGCCATCTCTCTTTGCTTTCTACTGCCATGCCCTGATATCCAAAGTCCTCAGCCTTACTGGACTGAAACCCCCAAATCCCCAAGAAAACTATGAGCAAAAAAAATCTTCCTTCCTTTAAGTTATGTGGTTAGTTTTTAGACTATAGCAGTGAGGATGCTAAGACACCATGCAAAGGCACTGACGTTTTTTTTTAAAAAAAAATTGGCTCCAAAGGCCTATTCTATTTTTCTATCTCTAGTTTTGCCCAGTGACCACAAAGACCTCTTAATGTGAACTATGAGGGCGGTGGCTCATGCCTCTCCTGTCATGCTCTGTTCACAAGCTGACATCCTGACTTTCTATGGATTTGACTTTTAAACTTTTTTTTTTCCCTGTGGATTGAACTCAGGGGCATTTTACCTCTGAGCTACACATCTAGCCCTATTTTATTTTTACTTTGAAACTGGGTCTTGCTAGATTAATGAGAGTCTCACTACTTTCTGAGGCTGTCCTCAAACCTGCAATCCTCCTGTCTCAGCCTCCCCAGTACTGGGATTATAAGCATGAGACACCACACCTGGATTGTGGATTTGACTTCTAATGACCCAGTCCAGCTGTCATGAACAGGTTGGCTCTTCTTTCTCTAGTCTTACTCCCCCCTCTCCTAAATAATAAAAAAAGTGGTTAAAAGCATTTAAGTTAACATTTTCTGAAATTAAATCTAAAGGGAATAATTTAAAAAGGAAGAATTTGTCTTCTTAGTCAGGTAACAGCAGGGATAGGGGTGTTATTGACTAGGACAGCCATTCTCGGTGAGCGTCTCTGACTGTAACTGTGGGGTCTGAACAATAGCACAAAAAGATTTGCCCAAATCCTAATTCCTGGAACTGGTAAATGTTACTTTATTGGAACAACAGCAAACACATAAGCCTTTGGAGATAATCATTAAATTGAGGATCTTGAGGTGAATTCATCCTGGAATATCTGGGTGACGCTAGGTTTTCTCATTGATATGGTTGTAGTCACCCTAAAACTGGCAGTAGGAGTGTTCCCACAGGGAAGGCCCCAAAGTATCCAGAGACGGGGCTGGTTAGGATTCCAGAGAAAGAAGCATTAAATGCATTTATTAGGGGAATTTATAGAAAGCAACAGTTTATCCTCATGATGGATAGTGAGAGAAATGGATGTCCATTCTGGAGAGATTGGGCTCTGGAGTTTATATGAGTATATGAGGGTTAAATAAATTTCGACTCAGGGTTGGGACCAGTTTCTTTCAGCATTTGGGACAACAATCTAAATACTTTTTTCAATCATTGCCTGGGACTGCTCAAGGCCTGGCTTGGGGTTAAGACATCTGGAATAACCCACATCTGGGTCATTGGGCTGGGTCAGCAAGCAGTCAGGGGACTCTGATTTTTGACCAGGACACTGAAAGAAGTTGGGCGAAGATGGACTCTAGATTCTAATAACAATCACAAGCATCCTTCCTTATGAGTGAGGCAGAGGGAGATTTCAATACATAGGAACCAATATGGCTATGGAGGCACAGATTGGCGTGCTACAACCACAAGCCAAGGAATGACCGCAGCCATCTGCCCTGATATCCACAGTCCACGGGCACAATGAAGAATTTTGATTAGAAAATGCAAACAGCAGGCTCTCCTCCAGAACCTCTGCAGGGGGTGCGATTCTGCCAATGTTGATTTCAGCTCCATGAAACTGATTTCAGACTTAAGATCAAACATGAAAGCAGCAACTTTAGATCATCGAGTATCCAAACTTTATTTATTTTCTTCTGTCCTTCTCTTCTATTGAGTAATTAGGTATGGACATGAATCAGCTACTCTGATAGGCATTGACTTTTGGATATTCCCTTTTTAAAAATACCTTCTTCCATGTAAGTCCAGCCTTTCCCCAGTGGGAAAAGATTCATGATCTAGATTCTAGATTCTAGATTCATGATCTAGAAATTATACCATGTGGATAAGTGTCTCTGATGAGGAAATATATATAAAAAATTATAGGTGGATAAGGATAGCTGAGAAGACCAGCATGCCTTTACTTTCTTCCTCACTTACCATAAGTGGCCATATCTCCATGGTTCTGACCTTGGGTCAAATCAACTAAAAAAACTGAATCACTAAATGTTGAGCCAGAAGCAACGTCTTGGCAATACAAAGCATAGAGGTACACACAGCCTTGGATAATGGGAATCCAGATCAAAACAATTATTCTAAAAAAAAAAAGTTATTCTGGGGAAATGGCTAGGGCTCCTCCTTTTCCCTAGTGTCTCAATTTTCCACCTGCACAGTGAAGAATTTTGATTGATTTTTTTGCTTCTGTAGCAATAGAGAATTAAAAATGTTAGGTCATAAAGGGTGTAATAGATCACCTCAAATACTCTAGCCACTTTACAGATCAGGAGAGTGAGGCCCACATTGCAGGCATGACTTGTCTCAAGCCACACAGCAAGGTATTGGTGAAGCAAGGATTAGAATCTAAAATCTAGGCTCTTTTCATTATCATCTGGATTATTTTATTAAGTTAGTTTTATTGGTGCATTTTAACTATAAATCATAGTGAGGTTCAATGTGATACCAACATCTCTGCACATAGCACTGATGTCCATAGGGGCTGTACTAATTTGCAGTGCCATTCAGTGTATAAGAGTTCCTATTTCCCCACAATCTTGCCAGTATCTATTATTGTGTGTATTCTTGATGATTGCCATTCTAACTGGAGTTTAGATGGAATCTCAGTGTAATTTGATTTGTATTTCATGATTACTAATGATGTTGAACCTATTTTATATATGTATTGGCCTTTGTATTTCTTCTTTGGAGAATTGTCTATTCAGTTAAATTACCCATTTTTAGTTTGAGTTTTTTGGTGTTAATTTTTAAAAGTTCTTTGTATGTTCTAGATAGTAGTTTATCAGAGAAATAGCTGGCAAAGATTTTCTCCCATTCTGTAGGCTCTCTCTTCAGACTCTTGGTTGTTTCCTTTCTGTCCTGTGCAGAAGCTTTTTAAATTAATGCCATCCCATTTATTGATTCTCAATTTTATTTCCTGAGCTTTGGGGTTCTTATTGAGAAAGTCTCTACCAGTGCCTCTATGCTGGAGAATTTTCTTCTAGTAATTATAAAATATCTGGTATAATTTCTAGGTCTTTGATGTACTTTGAATTGACTTTTCTGCAGAGTGAGAGATTGGAGTCTAATTTCATTCTTCTACATATGGATATCTGGTTTTCCCAGCACTATTTGTTGAAAAGGCTGTCTTTTCTCCAGCATGTATTTTTGGCTCCTTTGTCAAAAATCAATTGACTGTAAACATGAGGATTTGTCTCTCTGTCTTCTGTTTTATTCCATTGGTCCACATGTCTGTTTCTGTGCCAATACCATGCAGTTTTGTTATACATTAACCATGAATTCACTGAAAAAGAAATCTGGAAAGCAATTCTACTCACAATAGCCTAGAAAATACTTAGAAATAAATCTAACCAAAAAAGTAAAGGACGTCTTCAATTAAAATTATACAACACTAAAGAAAGAAACTGAAGAAGACTTTAGAAGAAGACCATAGAAGATGGAAATACCTCCCATGTTCTTGGAAATGCAGAATAAATATTGTCAAAATGGCCATACTACCAAAAGCGATCTACAGATTCAATGCAATCCCTATTAAAATAACAATGTCATTCTTCACAGAGCTAGAAAAAACAGTCCTAAAATTCATATGGAAGAACAAAAGATTAGGTCTAGCTAAAGCAATTCTGAGCAATAAGAACCATGCTGGAGGCATCACAATACCTGATTTCAAATTATCCTATGGGGTTTAATTGAGGGGATTGATGCTTGGGTGGATTCCAGGGTTTCTGTAAACTCCCTGAATTTGAATGCCAAAAATTCATTGAATATCTATGTATTCTTTTTATAAAAGAAAATCTTAAATGTGATCTCTCTTAAGTGTGATTTGAAAAAGCTATCTGTCAAATTATCTTAACAAAGACCCATTGTGTCTCTCCCGCATGTCGGGCCCTTTTCTAGGCATTTAGGATGGAGCAGTAGACAGGGCAGGCAGAAGGCTCTGCTCACAAAGAGCTCATGTTTTAAAGGTGAGGGTGATAGACAATGAACAAATAATTAAAACTTAATGTATGCCAAGGGGTGAGAGGTATATTCATAAAAATAAAATAGAGATGAAGGTGCTGGGACCACTTCTGTTTTACTTGAATTGAAATTAAAATTTCCTCTGTGAGGGTCAACTCTCCCTGCTCTCTCTGAAACCCAATGATAACAGGACTATCGCCGCTTGACAAGGGACAACTAGAGGAGGAAGTGATGTCCTCAGAAAGCCCCGGTCCTGATCCTGCCCCCTTTGGCATAGGACAGGAAAGTTAGTGCCTGGTTGTCCTGAGGCACCTGAACCTCGTTGCCAGGCCATCATCCCTCGCCAAGTGCCACATGCCGTCCCCCACCAGAGATAGCAATGATTTCTGTGTTAGCATTATTTATGACTCACTGCACCACTGCGTCCCTGGAGGAGGAGATGAGGTAGGCAGTTCACGGAGGCCCTGTGCCTGGGGATGAAAACAGGCTGACCTCTTCATGGTTACTGTACTATTTCTTTTCTTAAAGCCTCTTGAATTTGATTCGATCTTCACATGGTTCTCAGAGACGTGGCAGTGTGGTTAATCCCACTTTAAAGACTTATCATACACACACAAAGGGGTGCGGGTTTGCAGGCAGATTAGAAGCAGAGCAAAGATATAAAATACAAGTGATCTCGTGTTTTTGCAAGAGCCCTTCCTGCTTCATGCACATTCTTGAGGTGACCCCTGTCTCCTTTTAAACCATGTTCAAACTGGAAGCCAATCTTCTTTGGAATATAGCTGGAATCTGACCTCGTCCCACCACCCCACCATGACTGCCCCCATCAGCACCCACGTTTTCTCTGGCATGGACTGTCACAGTGAACTGCCAACCAGCATGGCTGTTTTGAGCTTTCCCTTACTCCCAACTCTCAATTCCTTCTCTACTCAGCAGCCTAGTAACCAAGAGGGACTCTTTTAAATATGTCAGCCAGATGTGGTGGTGGTGCACACTTCTAATTCTAGAACTTCAGAGGCTGAGACAGGAGGATCAGAGGTTCACAGCTAGCCTCAGCAACTTAGTGAGGCCTTGAACAACTTAATGAGACCCTGTTTCAGAATAAAAAAAAATAAGATAGGGCTGGGGGTGTAGCTCAGAGGCAGAATGCCTCTGGGTTCAATCCATAGTACCACAAAAATAAATACATAAATAAGTAAACAAATAAGAAAGAAAGGAAAAAGGAAGAAAGAAAGAATAAAAGGATAAAATAGGACTGAGGGAGTAGCTCAGAGGTAGAATAGCCCTGGGTTCCACCCCTTGTACCGAAATAAATATAAGTCAAATCAAATTATTCCCTTCATGAAATCCCCCCGGTAGCTCTCCGTCTCTCAGAATTCTTCCTGCAGCTTGCAGGGCCCCACAAGATCTGACTTCCTGCCACTATTTCCATCCAGTTCTCCTCCCTCATTTGTTTTGCTCCCTCTGCCTCTGCCACGTCAGCCTCTTCCCCATTTCTTGAATTAGACGAATATGTGGCCATTTTGGAGGTTTTGCTCTTTGTAGGCCTGGACGTGTTTTTCCAGATATTTCTACGACGGTCTCCATGTCTTCATTCGAGTCTCTGCTCTCAGGTCTTCTCATCCCTCTCAGTCCTGGCCAAATGGACCATTCAGTGCAAACACCAACTTCTCTCCCGATTGTCTCTTGCTGCCTTCGTTGTCTTCATAGCACTTCCCACTACCCGATGGATGGTAGGTGCTAATTGTTTGGGTAGCGCTTGTCTCTCCTACTAGCATGTAATCTCCACGGGGGCAGTGACTTTGTCTCTTTCATTCTTTCAAGCCCTAGTGACCTGCAGCATGTCAGACATAGAGTAGGTATGTTTGTTTGGTAAACAAATGAGAGAATGAAAAGAATCCTTCTGAATGAAAACATTTATTGGGGATGTTCAGTGATGATAGGAGAGACTGTGTTAGTATACCTGGGGTGCTCTAACAGAATAGCAGCACCGAATGGGAAACTTAAAAAAAATCACATTTGTTTTCTCAGTTAGAAGGCCAGAAATCTAAGACCAAGATGCCAGCAGAGTTGGTTTCTAGTAAGGCCTCTCCTCAACTTGCAGATGGCACCTTCTTGCTATGTTCTAGATGACCTTTCCTCTATGTGTGGGGGTGAAGAGGGAGGGGAGAGAAAGAGAGACACCATGCGCTTGAGTATCTTTTTCAGTTCTTTTTTTTTTTTTATAATAAAAAGTTTTATCTTTTTTGTACTGAAATTTTCTTTTTTTCCTTTTTTCTTTTTATTTTTTTAAAATTTTTATTGTAGTAATTCGTGCAATATAGCATATATCTTTGTTAAGTACAAATTGTTAACAACATATTTGCACACAATTCTCATTTGACCCCTTCCCCGATTCCCTCCGCATTCCCTCCCCATTCCCTCCCCCTCCCTCCCCCTAAGGTTCACTTCAATGAGTGACCTTGATATGATTGTGTAGGTACATCATGTGCTTTAGGGTGTCCCTCTGCCCCAAGCATCCACTATA
>PVLC010046729.1:0-10924 GCA_004027655.1 Graphiurus murinus | reverse complement strand
CTTGAGGAAGGTTAATCTAGTTGTGATATTGTAGTTGTAAATATACACCCTATGTCTGCATATTCTTTGATACCTCTCACCGAGTGAAGGAGTTTCATTGCTCACCCCTTGAGCGTGGGCTGGACTTAGTGACTTGCATCTATCAAGTACAGCACTTCTGAAATTACACTATGCTTTCTACCTTGGGTATTATTTTTTTTCTCTTCCTCTCTTCTTTCCCCTTTCTCTCCTTATCACTTGTGAAGCAACCCTGGAGAGAAGGAAGCCAGCTGCCATTTTGTGAGGGCACTCAGGCAGCCTGCCAGCAACCCCAGGAATGGACTTGGAAGTGGATCTTCCTGTCGTCAAATCTTGACATGGTTGGAAACTCATGAGACTCTGAGTCAGAACTGTCCAGCTATGCTGCTATCACTTTCCTGACCCAGAAAAACCATGAGATAAGAAGTGTTATTCTAAGCCAGGCTTGGTGGCGCACGCTTGTAATCCTAGCATTTGGGAGGCTGAGACTGGAGGATATGGGTTCTTGGCCAGCCTCAGTTACCTAGTGAGGCAGTCTGCAACTTAGTGAGACCCTGTTTCAAAATAAAGACTAAAAAATAGGGCTGGGGGTATGGCTCAGAGGTAGAATGCCCCTGAGTTCAATCCCCACTACCACAAAAAACAAAACAAAACCAAAAAATCAGTGTTATTCTAAGCCACTAAACGGAGATAATTTGTTATCTGTCAATAGTCCCCAGCACTGCAACAACAGAGAGAGAGAGAGAGAGCCGGGCGTGGTGGCGCACGCTTGTAATCCCAGCATTTGGGAGGCTGAGACCGGAGGATCCAGGTTTGCGGCCAGCCTCAGCTACCTAGTGAGGCCCTCCGCAACTTAGTGAGACTTGGTTTCAAAATAAAGAATAAAAAATAGGGCTTGGGGGTATAGCTCGGAGGTAGAATGCCCCTGAGTTCAATTCCCAATACCGCCAAAAAAAAAAAAAAAAGAGAGAGAGATTAACAGATTTGTAGACCTCATGTCTTCAAACCCATCCACACTTTCACCTTTCACTTAGAAGTCTTATCATGAACTATTATCTTCCCTGGACCAGTTGCTCTTGTGTTTCCTGTCTCCATCAATGGTACAACCAAGACAAAAATGGGAGTTATTCGTAAAAATTTCCCCTTACACCTCAAATGAGGTCAACAGTTCCAGGTACGCGCTACTCTAGAGGCTAAGGTGGAGGATGGCTTGACTCCAGGAGTTCAAGGCAGCCTTCGCCACAAAGTTAGACTCTCTGGAAAGGGGAAAAGACCCTGAGATAATAGCAATAGTAAGAAAAGCTCCTAGCCAGACTTGGTGGGGCATGCTTGTAATCCCAGCACTTGGGAGGCTGAGACTGGAGGATCTGGGTTTGCGGCCAGCCTCAGCTACTTAGAGAGGCCCTCTGCAACTTAGACCCTGTTTCAAAATAAAGAATTAAAAAATAGGCCTGGGGGTGGAGCTCAGAGGTAGAATGCCCCAGGGTTCAATCCCCAGTACCCCTCCCCCCCAAAAAAAAGCTCCTCTCCTAGCCATGATAACTGTTCATTACTTTGTTTATTCTATTGGATTTAATTTTTTTGAGGAGAACTGATTGACTTATCTATACATCAGGGCCTAATTGGGAAACAAAATTAAATCTCCCTTCAAGTCGGGCGTGGTGGCGCACGCTTGTAATCCCAGCATTCGGGAGGCTGAGACTGGAGGATCTGGGTTCGCAGCCAGCCTCAGCTACCTAGTGAGGCCCTCTGCAACTTAGTGAGACCCTGTTTCAAAATAAAGAATAAAAAATAGAACTGGGGGTATAGCTCGGAGGTAGAATGTCCCTGGGTTCAATCCCTACTACCACAAAATAAATAAATAAATAAATAAATAAATAAATAAATAAATAAATAAATAAATAAATAAATAAAATAAATCTCCCTTCAAGGACAGATTTTTAAAAATTCCATTAAAATTTTAAAAAATTCCATAAAAATGGATCTCTAATTGGCGATTTTGTGTAAAAGACAAAATTGAGTACACGGTATGTGATTCTGTGTGAAGTTCAAAAACAGGCAAAGCAGTCATTGCCTTGACAAAGAGACTGGGAAAGGGTAAAAGGGAACTTCCTGGGGCAGTGGGAATGCTGTGTGAGAAGCAGTTTACACACTTGTGGATACAAGGAAGTTTATACAGTTGTGGATATTTGACATTGTAAACTTAAGATCTGTGCATTTCAATGTATGCAAATTATACTTTAATAAAACCTCTGCACACAAGTTATCTCTTGGAATTTCTTTTATAACTCACACTTACTCTTAAGAATCTGCTTCTTTGAAGACTTCTCATCCTAACAGTGTTATTTGCAGATGAAAATACATGATACAGGCTGCTTTTATTCTAAATAACTAGTTTTTTTTAAATTTTTATTTTTTGGTGGTACTGGGGACGGAACCCAGGGACATTCTGCCTCCAAGCTACATCCCCAGCTTTATTTTTTATTCTTTTCATTTTGAAACAGGGCCTCACAAAGTAGCTGAGGCTGGCTGCAAACCTGTGATGCTCTTGTCTCAGCCTCCCAGGTATTAGGATTACAAGTGTGGGCCACCATGCCCAGCTATAACTATTGTTTGTTTGTTTATTTATTTATTTATTGGTATTGGGGATTGAACCCAGGGGCATTCTACCTCCAAGTTACAACAGGGTCTCACTAAGTTGCAGAGTGCCTCACTAGGTAGCTGAGGCTGGCTGCAAACCCGGATCCTCTGGTCTCAGCCTCCCAAATGCTGGGATTACAAGCGTGCGCCACCACGCCCGGCTCTATTTTTTATTCTTTATTTTGAAACAGGATCTGACTAAGTTGCAGAGGGCCTTACTAAGTAGCTGAGCCTGGCCGTGAACCCGGATCCTCCTGTCTCAGCCTCCCAAGTACTGGGATTACAAGTGTGTGCCACCACATCCCGTTTATAAACTATAGGCAAACACAAAAGCCTTCAGGATTCCTGGATTCTTCCCGGATTAGTGTGAGTGTGGGGGGAATCCCCAGGTAAAACTTTAGCCTAAATATAATTGTATGCAGGATGCAGAACAAGTTAAATGTGACTTTTTTCTATTATGCATTTTCTACCTACATTGTTTTATTATATATTATATATATTTGCGGTACTGGGGATTGAACTCAGGAGCATTCTACCTCTGAGCTATACCCCCAGCCCTATTTTTTTTTCTTATTCTTTATTTTGAAACAGGGTCTCATTAAGTTGCAGAGTGCCTCACTAGGTAGCTGAGGCTGGCCAAGAACCGGGATCCTCCGGTTTCAGCCTCCCAGATGCTGGGATTACAAGCGTGCACTACCACGCCGGGCTCCTAAATTGTTTTATATCAGTAGATCTTATATTCCTAGTAGCCATTCTTGACTAAACTCAGAGGATACATTTTTCTTTTTTAAAGTAAAAATGCCTTAAACAAGTGTAGTGGTGCATCCTTGCAATCCCAGTACTTGGGAGGCTGAGACAGGAGGAGCGCAGGTTCTCAGCCAGCCTCAGCAACTTGTAAGGCCCTCTGTAATATAGTAAGACCCTGTTTCAAGATAAAGAATAAAAAATAGGGCTGGGGGTGTAGCTCGGACGTTGAATGCCCGAGTTCAATCCCCAGTAACACACACACACACAAAAGTTCCGTCCACAGTAATTAGGTTCACCTTTAAGATCAACATGTTGAATGAGCTCTACAGAAGATGACCTAAATAAAAAACAAAAGGGATGCTTGACAGTACTTTTAAGATTAAAATTACTCATCCAGCACCAAAATGGCCATAAAGACTTAAAATAACCTTGTCACTAAAGAGAATAAAAAATATCTTCTAGAATAGCAAGTGCTCTGCACTGAGCTACAGTCCCCAAACTCAGAACCTATTTTTTCATGACCAAAAATGCTAAACTTCTTTTTTGGTAAGTACTCATTTGATTTTAGTTACTTGATCATTTATTCTACATTGGGAGAGTCACAGTGCTTCTTTACAAAGCTGTAGCAGCCAAGGTTTTAATGCTATTTTTAAGATGCACTGATGGAAAGGGCATGTGTGAGCCTGTCTGAAATGGGTTCCTTGTGTCATCAAGTGTAAAATTCTGTCTTCTACCCATCGCAGTACTGTGCCTCTTGTCCAAAGATAACGTTAAGTTCTTTCAGCAAAGAACATCTCGTAACATACAGTTGAGTGTTGAAAGTCTACTCATTTAAGAGAAATGTGGTTACTAGTAAGTCACTGAAGTTGTTTACTTGGAACTTACTTGACTCTTAAAATACAGATCTCTTTGATTATTGCAAGCTTGCTCAAGTTTTATCTAAGACTGGTTTAATGCCAACCACTGATATGCAGACTAATTACCAAAACTTGAGATACTTTTCCTTAAAACAGTTGAAGCAGGGCCTCATTCTATCTTATGGCAGGAAAGATACTACTCTCATCCAGGTAGTTGCTGTGTATAACCCCTTTGCTTATCATTGTTTTTTTGCCCTCACAATGAGGGGTGAGAACTATTTTGTGTCTTGGTCTTTATTAAAGTTCCGAATGTAGAGTTATACTTCTGACAAAATAATCATTGCTATTTCTCCAACTCTTATTATTCAGGTAAAAACCACATACTGTGACATGGCTGTTACACACTTCCTATAACCCTTGCTGTAGGTTTGCTGTTTTGTTAGGTTGTCATATACACCATAGAAAAGCCTTGCACAGTATATCCAAGCAGACATGTTTGTAAATTCCTTAGTCGACAGTTTAGATCCACTCAACTGTGCTCTTAGATGCTTCCAAACTTGATACAAAAATAAAGGATGGTACAGAGGATGTCATGCAACATTACAACCCGGTGAGTATAAACAGACAGACAAGTCCATCAAAAGGGAAGATGACAATTTTTATTGTTATTACAAAAGCAAAATTTTTTAACTTGTTACTTGAATAATCGCAAGAGCAGACTAAGGGCTTAATCCTCACACAGGCACCAAGTCAGGCACAGTAGGTTAGCTACAAATCATATAAGAAAAAGGTTTCTTTCCTACCTAGAGCACTCTCCCATGCTTTGGAATTAGGTTAAGAAACTCTGCAAACCTAATCAGTTCCCTTTAATCCTCTCTATTATTTAAAAAACGAGATCTAGGTATTAACTAGCTGTCTAGTAAAAACTAGTCACTAAACCCTGGCCTGAGAGTTACCCACATTTCCTTTAAAACAAACAGAGGAAGCTGGTTAAGAAGTGTACATTTCTGAGGGCCCAACGCTGAGTCACTAAAACGCAGACCCTGCAGGCCCAGACCTGTTTCACCTAATGCATGTGGAGGAAATGGAGGCGAGGACGGTCACCTGAGGAGCGCCAGAGCCCCAGCTCCAGCACAAACACACTTCCCCGGGCGGCAGGAAAGGAGGTAGCAAGGACTTGGGCTGTCATCCGAAGCACTAAGCTAGTGTGCCTGGCAGAGGGGAGCCTCAGGAAGCACAAAATGTCACTCACATGTGCTGTCCACAAACCTGAGGTTTCCATGTTAAGTTTTAAAGGGCACAGTGGCATGTGTGACAAGGCAGAAAAGACAAGAACTGTTTCAGGGTTTAAGAAATCCTGTTTTCTGCCGAATCAGACCTAGTGCCTATCTGCTTTCCCCTTATGCTGGAGAACACTAGGTTTTAATCTCCACTTCCACACCTCCAGGCCCTTGTAATAATCCTTAGTAAACAACTCAGCTAGCCATATTACTGTTTCAAGGAAGCCTAGGATTAGAGGTATGTGAGAAGTGTATTTATTGAAGGGAAGACTCAGGAAGTTCTAGGACACTGAAAATCAAAGCTATCCTAGAGCCCAAACCATCAAAAGTTGAACCAAATCTACACTATTGGAATTCTGGCAATAAATTGGTTCAAATGGAATTGACTGAATTACTACTAAAAAAAACCCCACTTCCTATTCCACTTACTATGAAATCTAATATAACGGCTAAATTTAAACCTAGTAAGTCTTTTGAGTTGTGCATATGTAATCACACTTCACAAGTTGCTGCATGGCAAGATCTCTAAAGAAAGAAACAAGATCATGAATATATTAGATGGCATCTGCTAGAATCACTGAAGAATTAGCTGAAGGAAATAAGTGTAGTATTTGAGACAGAATCCCCCAGATCCAGTTGACTGCTATATATCTACCTTACATATATGTCTGTGAGAGGATTAATTGCACAGTTTATTCTAATAAGGTAGGCCAACACTGAATAAACATTTAATCATTCTACAGTCAGAGCTACAGTGCTGTAACCAGAAATCTTCACAAAGGGTTTAAAGGTTGAAAGTTGCCGGATGTTAGGAGCTGTAATAAATACTGCGTAATTGTCCCTTGACTCCCTTAAATTCCTACCCAAAGCAACGAAGCTCTCATCCATGAAGGAGCAGTCCATGGGCAAGTCCACACCAGCGAGCAAGGTGCTAGAGTGCTGTCACATGTTCAGTCATCCAAGGTCACCAAGCAGTTACTAGTGTTCCTCAAGGTCACCAGAAGTTCAGTTGATTTTTTTTTCCATAAGTTCATCATGGGAGTTTTTGACCGTAAGTTTAACTTTTTCTTAGGTTGCAAAACTGCATCTGGTTGCAAGTATGACCCCAAGTATTTGCAGCACATCAACTGAGAGGACGCCAGTAAGTGTTCAACCAACTTGCTTTCAAAGTCCCAAATTGTAAAAGCAGTTCCTAAAAGTTATTATTTTTTTTTACCTAGCAGACAGTGAGTAATCTGTACTTTTACAGTTTACTGAATTTTAACATTCAATTACCACATATTTCAAAATTTTTACATAGGTTTAAATATTCAAGAACACTACTAATTGTCAATTTCATGGCAATATAACACTCAGTCCAACTGTTTTGGTTTGATTTTACATAGACTTTTCACTGGATAAACTTTTTGCAAATTAAAAACAAATGTTTTATTTTTCTTTCTTCCACAGTAAGAAATAAAGGTTTGAAGTGGCAATTACTTAGATGTTACTTCAATGACATCTCTTAAAATTCATTAATAGACTATATAATTAAATAATCTAGCATGAAAGTCGTATAAAGATCCTTGATATAAAAAGATGCAAACAAAATTATGACTCTAATATATCTATGCTAAGTATAGAGGAAAAATGTCTAGGTCTGTAATATCCTAAAATATGCAGCCAATTACCCTATTTTGCACTGTCAACCACATAAACAGTCTGCACTTGCAGAAGACAAAACAGTATAGGAATTTGTATTGCTCTTTTACGATCTGCACACACTGCAAGTTTACTTCAGACACTTCATCTCCTTATTAAAATGACTAGCCAGTATAACTACCAGTTTAAAATGGATCAACTTTAAGTGGTAATATTTCTCAAAGAATTGCAAAGCCTGTAAGATATATGGTACTGATTAATCTTGCAACTGTGTTAAGATTGAATCTAAGGACATTTTTCATAATTACATTTGCATTTTTATAATCTAAGTTTGTAGAGGTAGGCCCTTTCCAGTTGCTGTCCAAGTCATCTTACCTCAGTCTTGGCAACATGCACATAATATTCTAAATGTAAATGCTTTAAGAGCAAACAGAACTGACTTTTTAAAATGTGTTCAATTTAAAAAGGGAAATCTAGTTTTGGAAATAATTTCAGACTCTTGAACTTTTAAAAGAGTCATTAAAATCCAAGCAATTGCTAGTATTGCTCATTAACATGGAAGTACAAAAAGAACTATTGCGTTCTGACTAAAGGTCCCATATTTCCCAGAAAAACAAAAGCCCAGAAATTTGCAGACATGACAAAATTTAAATTTCATGCAATTTAATAAGAATCAGTATCATTTTGAGAAGCTGCAGGACAATAACTGTGCCCTGTCCATAAGATATAGTCATTCATTTCATGAACGGAAATTCCATGGTTAAGAAGACAATATTAGATTTAAGTTTTGTTTGTGACTGGAAACATAGTCGATTAGGCTTTTCTTTTCTGAGGAGCAAGATTATAAGGAAGAGACATATTATTAAGCATACAATACAAAGCATCTTAGAGATAAATCACAATGTAAAAGGGGCCAAGTCTTTGATGGCAACACTCACTCAATAATGAAGGAGGCTTCTGATAAACCCAGAGACTGTCTCTTGCATTTCCCATTCATTCTCATGAAAAATTTCCAAGTCATGATAGCTATAGCAAAAAGTCAGCATTCAATCTAAAAACCACAATGCTGTATGTGGTTCAGCCAAATCATGGTTAGCAAATTTTAGCTTTATACTTAAGAAAACTCAGTCAATTTCAAAGAATTAAGATAAACCTTATACTGTGCTTGATTCTATTTATTACTGTTAATTTTAGTCTGTGCAGGTCTCGATGATTCTACGTATGTGTCTCTGAGAGGCCGGACTGAGATTTAGCATTACCCAGCAAGGCTCTTCCAACCTTTAAAAAATGATTGATATAAAGAGTAAACTGAGTTACTTGTAGAACTGGCACTTGTAATTGATAGTTTCTGTACTAGATGCATGCAGGTCTTATAAATACTAAAAGAGGCATTTCTGCCAGATCTCAACATGCTTGCTTTATTGTAAATTCCACTAATTTAACCAGTTAATGGAATTTTCTGTAGGGGTACAATTTCTTTAAGCTTTACTTATAAAAACAACAGTATGCTGTTCTTTGAAAACAACGTACTATGTTTAAGAAATCATGTTAGAATACAAATTGGCAGAAAATAACTGACAGACCTAGTTAGTAAAGCAGTGTCGCGGTTGCATTGAGGTGTTGGATGTATGCGTGAACCATCAAAAGAAGGCTCCAACTCATTCTTTCCTTTAATACAAGCTTCAACATCGTTTGTAAATGCCTCATTTAAAGTCATGGGTAGGGAAAGAGTTTAGAAAATTCCAAGTAATAAAATGTATTCAATTACTTGGGAAAGTTAAAAAGCTAATGCAACAATGTTACATCCAGATAAAAAATATTATTCAAAAGTAATTCAAATACCGAAAAGGGTTTCAAATTGAATATTTTATTAACATGGTAGTTGTCTTTGTAACATGTGCACACACACTCGCACACTCAGAATGATCTGCCTGGGGAAAAAAGACCTACTATGCCTAAGGGAAAAATGAAAAATAAAAAATTCCTGTAGGTTTCATTATTGTAGGCAATTATGTCCACATCACTTACAAAGCTATTGCCAAATCTGTCCGAGGAAGCAGAGTTTGAAAGGGGGAAAAAAACCTTGGGAACAATTCCATAGTGGCATAGCAGAGCTCTCAATATGAGAAAGCTGACATAATGTGGACTTTTGCTGTGAATTTTCTCTTTGCAAAATATGGGGAGAGGTTTATCAATGGGCAGAAAATAAGAGAAGGCGGTGTGAAGTAGGCGTTTGCAGTCAATTTTCCTCACAGTATTGTGCAGGGTCATCAGGAAAATGCTTAGTCTTTCTCTGGAACCAGTTTCAGAACTTTTCCAATTGCAATGGTCTTACCTAGAAATGAAATTAAAACAAAACAAAACAGACACTTTTAGTAGTTAACAGTAAGTCTATGCATGGTATTAGCCTTGTTTTATTTGGAAAGGGTCTTGCTAAGCTGCTGAGGCCCACCTTGAACTTGCAACCTTCCTGTCTCAGCCTCCCAAGTACTGGGATTACTGGCATGGTCCACCATGACCACCTAAAGCTAGTTATATTTATTTATTTATTATTTATTTATTTATCTATCTATTTATGCATGCATGCACTGGAGATTGAACCCAGAGGCATTCTACCTCCAAGTTATACTCCAACCCGATTTTATTTCTTATTTGGAAATGGTCTCACTAAATTGCCAAGGCTGGCTTCAAACATGCGATCCTCCTGTCTCAGCCTCCCAAGTACTAGGATTACAAGTGTGCACAACCACCCTTGGCTTTATTAAAGCTTATTATTTTAAAACAAAAATATTGTTTACTATGTAAATTACTGGCACTGTCACCACAGCCATGATAGAAGGTTATCTTTTTTATTTTTTTGTGGTCCTGGGGTTTGGAGCATTCTACTTTCCAACCACCACCACCCTCACCCTTCTACCATGCCCAGCAAGATAGGGTAGAACTAATAAGCGAGTCTTACTCAGGGAGGGAGGCTATAAAAGATATATTCTTGCATAAAGAAACCATAGCCTAGCCAGGCATGGTGGCACATGCTTGTAATCCCAGCATTTGGGAGGCTGAGACGGAAGGATCTGGGTTCGTGGCCAGCCTCAGCTGCTTAGTGAGGCACTCCGCAACTTAGTGAGACCCTGTTTCCAAATAAGGAATAAAAAATAGGACTGGGTGTGTAGCTCGGAGGTAGAATGCCCCTGGGTTCCATCCTACTACTGCAAAAAAAAAAAAAAAAAGAAGAAGAAGAAAAAAGAAACCCTAGCCTATCCACACAATGGAATATTATTCATCAATAAAAAGGAATGAAGCCGGGCGTGGTGGCGCACGCTTGTAATCCCAGCATTTGGGAGGCTGAGACTGGAGGATCCAGGTCCGCGGCCAGCCTCCGCCCTCAGCTACCTAGTGAGGCCCTCTGCAACTTAGTGAGACCCTGTTTCAAAATAAAGAATAAAAGCCAGGCGTGGTGGTGCACGCTTGTAATCTCAGCATTTGGGAGGCTGAGACCGGAGGATCCGGGTTCGCGGCCAGCCTCAGCTACCTAATGAGGCACTCCGCAACTTAGTGAGACTCAGTTTCAAAATAAAGAATAAAAAAAATAGGGCTGGGGGTATAGCTCGGAGGTAGAATGCCTGAGTTCAATCCCCAGTACCGGAAAAAAAAAAAAAAAAAAAAAAAAAAAAAAAAAAAAAAAAAAAAAAAAAAAAAAAAAAAAAAAAAAAAAAAAAAAAAAAAAAAAAAAAAAAAAAAAAA